>CAAKMY010112843.1:0-12825 GCA_901111285.1 Corrigiola litoralis | reverse complement strand
ATAAGGGAGGTGTTATGGAGAGTGAGTAATGGAAGATGGGTGAGGTTTGGTCTCACCATAAGGTTTTGATGAGACCGTCTCACCCAAGTTCCACTCCTTATGTTAATTATTAAATTTATTATTCATGAGAGACTTCTTCTCCACAAAGAAAAGTAATGTATTTTCTAATTATGGCGCCATTGCCAAATTACTTGTAATAAACTCTTAACAAATTTTCTTCTTTATTAATAAAAAAGAAAACACTAAAAGAAATTAAACGGAGACCCAAACTAGTTGGCACACAATGCAATTTGCTGGACTCCTGGACCTCATGCCACTGGACTCACTAATAGCATCCTTTTTTGACGCCTAGCCATGGGCATATCTTTTTTTTTTTCGTGTCTCTTTTTTTGCCGTAATTTTCACTGTGCGATGGAATTTCTCAGGACAAGTACAGTACTAGATTACCTGGCGGCTGACACAAAAATAATAGAAATGATCTGAACCCAAATGTTCCAAAAAGATATTAAAATGTAAAAAGGATTGCTTGATATAGATGGAGTTGACTACATTATGCATGATGCAAGTAAAGTCATCGACCCAAGCCAAAAACGCGCAACAGTGGGGCCCAAATAATAGAAAAATAATGTAAGAATGTGAAAATGTCATAAATCTCGTCCTAGCAGTCACATGAGTCACAGTCCAAGCCACTCGTTTTCATCCACCTGTCATTTTCTTTGTCTCTAAGTTCATTTTAACTCAAACTTCCAAGCTAGGCACTTTGTTACACTTGTGAATTTTGCTAAGCCAATCATCATGATGGCCAAAGAAATTCTTCACAAAATGAAGGTATGCATTAATGCTAAATATAACTCTTTTTAGTAAATTTTGATACTTACCAATTTTTGGAAATTTTGTTGTTATCATAGTATACCCTTTTTGAAGTTACTTGCATATGTGCCAATGGTTAGAAAAGGAAGGATAAAAAAGTGAAAATGACCCTTTGATAATCACAAGCTCAATTTTGCTATATGTGACTAGTGTTTACCTTAGTTACCAAATTTAGAAAGTTGTACTTGCAGTTTTGCTATGCATAATACAGGGCCAAGTAAATATGTGTACCTTTTTGAGTGACTAAGAACCAAGTAGAAAGGGATGTTATGAGAAGGGGGTGCTTAGAGATACTTTTGGTTTATACCATCTGGTTTAGTTCGGATTCGAGTTGGGTAAGACTATTACACTAGGGCGGCAAAGCTCTCCCTCATAAGGGTCTTGAAATCGAGGCCTCTAGTTTAGCTAAGACATCCCTTACCAGTTGATCAAATTGTATGGGATGGGTGCTTAGTGATATAAGATTATGATTTATGGAATGTCTGACTGAAAAATTGTTTTATTTTTGCTGATGGGGTTACATATTGTAGAAAGTAATGTGCATGATGATTTACGAAGTGGGTCACATTCATAAGAATTGTGATCTAACCATTTGTGGCAAAAAAAATCTTTCTTAAACCGATGGCAGACTGTGTAATTGCTGATTTTGGGTGACTCTAGTTGAAGTGTAAGGCTATCCTTGAGTGTCCAAACATATATAGAAGTTAGAAGTGTTTGATATTGTGTGATCCTGGACTGTCAAAGGTTTTTTCAGTTCATCATCTCCTGCAGGTTCATTAACGGGACGAAATACCTTAAATGGTAAATGGAAAATTTGGCCTGGTCAAATATGTAATGTTTTTGGTGTTAGCTTGTGGTAACTATATAGGGTATCAAACTGTGGTGTAAGAATGTCACTTGGATGTTCTTTCTGATTGTTTCGACTGTTAAGGGCTGCGTTTAATCGGGAAGAGGCTAGAGGAACTGTTGCAATTCTTTGCTTTTTTTATTACAGAATTGACCCAAGTGTTTGTAGACCACTAGTACTTTTGGTAATAGTAAAATCAAAAATTTGTCAACCTTGTGCCTTGAGATTAGGTTCATGTCAAATTGAAATGAGTTTAGATCACAATTAAATAAGAAGAAGAAATAAACTACTAGCAACTGATTCTGTCGGCACTTGGTAGTCTATCTTGCAGTTATTGGGAATGACAACCTCTATACCTGCCTGACTTGGTTGTTACATTTTGATAATATTTTTATTTCATTCCGAGTCCTACAGTTTTCGCTTTGGTGTTTATAAAAAGTTCCTTCCCCTCTGAAGGAATTTATTCAGAAGCTGGAATCACTGTGATTGTTGTGTTCTTGCCTGTCGTTTGTCAAGACAGTGTATGAAGAATTAGTGCTGACTAAAAGATTAAAGATAGGCGATTGTCAAATTCTTACTCTGCAATCTGTTCATTGTTACTATTCATCCCTCTAAGAAATGTATCCACTATTACTATAGTTGACACTGCTATTATTACTTGATCTTTTCTTTGCTGTAGAGTTGTGGCTTTGTTGTGACACTGCTATTATGGGTAGACCTGGTAAATGGGTCCTTTAGGTTGGGTATGGTCTAGGTGTGTTTCTGTTTGAGGTTAATTTTGGGTATACTTGTATTCTGGTCTGATTAAAAATGGGTTGCCTCATTTCAGATCTCCATTCTTAGATTCAGGTTTGGTACATTAGAGCGGGTAATTGGGGTATATGGAGTGTATGCCTATTTTATCTTTCCATAAGGAGTAGACAGTGATTGGTTTTTCTTCAATGCGATTTGTATGGAAAAGTTCTCATGTTCAAGGTTATCCTACGTCAACCCTTGCCTAAATATTGTTCTTTTAGTCGATCCTATCAAGTGGAGTAAAGGAGGTTGTATTGCCTTTAGTTAGCTATTATTGAGTTGTCAAAGCTGTATTTCAGGGATGTGATGAGAATATTTCAAACTTTCGTGCCTTATATTGACAAATTTATATAATAAAATTTATCATTGTAGACCAACTGATCAAGTGATTCTGAATATGCTTTCTCTGACATGCATGACTTGAGAATGGGTACATATACAAGGTGCAACATGATAGGTTGAAAGATGTGTCTGTAATGTTGGTTCAGAGCCCAGGCTACAATGGAAGGGCTTCTGAAATGCGGCAATGTGAACTGCAGTGGCTTCATATGTGATATAAAGTTCAAAATTGATGTGTTTTACAGGACTAGATATGTACATTTTCACAGATTTTAGAGTTGCTTAATATGATGGCCTCGGTAGCTAACTAGCTGTTGTTGATCTTACCGTTGTTATTCTTGTTGTGCTTATTCTTTATACCTTTTGCAAAACTTTACTTTATAGTGGGTTCGAAACTTTCAGTGCATCAAAAATCACTGTGCATCACAACTTACAACAAGCAACAACACCTTGTGCTCATTTATACATTTTCTGTAGACAGCCCTCTGCAAATTTCCATCGCCCCCTGACTTTTGATGGGTAGTCTTCCCGCGACCATCTCTTTAAGCTTCACCATTCTTTTATGATGGGTGTGGATAAGCACATGTAGGGGGAAGGGTGGGTAAGGGTGTGCGGCACGTACTGGGGGCTTGTAATTTGCTTGATGAGCTGTCTTAGTTTTCCTGTCCATGATAAAGATGATCTTGACTTCGACTTTGAAAAGGCTTGTCCTTATGTATGGGGCTCGATCACAGGTTCTTCCTTAAGTATCATAGTTTAAGACTATAAGCATAATTCTGGGAGCTCTTTTGCCGTAGCCCGTAGCATAAGTGCGTATTTTTCACCTTCAGCTTGAACTTGATGTTCTTTTGTCACGAATTTGTGTATGACAAAATTAGCATTGTAACTCTTTGTTGCTTCATCAATACTTATAGGTCAAAGCTGGGTTTAGTTCAGCAGCACCTGACACCGGAAAGGGCAAAGGCAAAGTGTCTAAGCATATTACTCATGGTTTTCACCTTGTGAAAGGAAAAGCAAGTCATCCCATGGAAGACTATTTAGTCTCTCATTTTAAACAGGTAGATGATCAGGAGCTCGGTCTGTTTGCAATTTTTGATGGTCATATGGGCCATGATGTTGCAAACTATTTGCAATCCAATCTGTTTGATAACATACTGAAAGAGGTAACACATTCTACTTGAATTTTCATTAGTATATTATATTGGTTGAACTTTGTACAGGCACTTCGAGGTTGTAGACTTGGCTTTTGCAGATTCTATTACTGCTTATAATTTTTCTAGAGTTACTTTCTCTAGTCTCTACATCCTAAATTGATGTGTTTATTTCCTGATGACCAACAGCCCGACTTTTACAGTGAACCTGAGAGTGCTATTAAGAGAGCATATGATAAAACCGATGCAGAAATCCTTGAGAAAGCACTAGTATTGGGAAGGGGTGGTTCAACTGCTGTTACTGCAATTCTTCTAAATGGTCAAACACTGTTTGTCGCAAATGTGGGGGATTCTCGAGCTGTGATTAGCAAAAGTGGTGAGGCAAAACAGTTGTCTGTGGATCATGATCCTGGCACAGAGAAGAGAGAAATTGAGGATCGGGGTGGATTTGTTTCAAATATTCCAGGTAATTAATTAGTAGTTGTAATTTTTTTATCATTGGAGTACAATCATATTTTGTATGAGTCATGTTCCTAGAAGTAGCCATACTGATTTAGATGTTGCGCCTAGGGTTGTTTCAGGGTACTGCTGAATAACTGCTCCCATCTCGAGAAGATCATTTGTAGGGTTTACGAAAATTCAAATAAGCAGAAATATTTTAAGCTTTTATCATGAATATGGGTTTCATCTTTTCCTCATTGTGATGCTGCGAATTTGCTTTGGTGCAAGATGTTTGGCTTTTGTGAGGAGCAATGGACCTGCCCTGGTTTGTTGATGGAGTTTTTCCAGTAAACTTTGTGAGTCTTTGTAGGAGTAAGGGTGGGAAGTTGCTTCGGAAATGTGCTAAATCTGCAATCTTCTGGTGTTTTTGGATGCTTCTTTGTTTTGTAATACAATTATTTTTCAATAAAACTTGCAATTTGCAGCTTAGTTCACTCTTTCAAAAGAATCTGGTTTGGTTGTGAAAATATCTGATGCAACAAAAGCTTGTAATCTGTTTAGTCTGTGCAAAATATTGAACTGAGGTAACTTGCGCAGGTGATGTACCTCGTGTTGATGGACAGCTGGCTGTGGCAAGGGCATTTGGAGATAAGAGCTTGAAGCTACACCTGAGTTCAGAACCACATGTGGATGAGCTGAAGATTGATGATACTGTAGAGCTTTTGATCCTAGCCAGTGATGGTTTATGGAAGGTTAGTGCTTTTCACTAAAGATATATTGTTTTATGTTTGTATAGCAAAGGGGGGGGGGGGGGGGACTTAGGGGCAGCGGGAAGCTGCATATATCACCGTTGCAACTAAACCATCAAGTTCTAGGATCTTTGTTCAGCTAAAACTGAAGTAGGTTTCGTAATATTAGGTATGTAATTCACGATGAAAGCTCAAAAATTTTCTGCTTAATTGACTGAAGTAGGATAGTCCAACGTCTCAATGAAGGGTGATAATTGAAAATGATTCTTTGTGGTTGAAGGACAAGGCTGTAGACAATCGACCCCTTCCTAACACTGTATAATAGCCAGGAATATCGTGACTCGCACTGTGATATTGGTAGTGTTTTGGAAAAGGTTAAAGTTCCTGGCTATTCAATGCATGAGATTAATAATGAGATCAATAGAACTATAATATTAAATCAGCAAAGGAGAGAAATCAGGTCTTGGTGTGATACTGTTATGTTGGTAGCCAAGATATTTCCTCTCTGGAACCACTTCTGGATGAGTTTTTGACCCTTAGCTGGTGTAAGAAGAGGGTTTCTTTCAAATCTATCTCTATCTCACCTCAGCCCAATTCAATGTCATTCCAAATAAGATAGTTCGCTCCACCTTGGCCTTACCTCAAATAATAAAACTTTTGGACCATATGATTCTATAGGAGTCCTAAACTTCTCTCTTTTCCAAATTCTGAGCCAGAATAAATAGGAAAACAATGTGTAGAGGTTCTTTCATAGTCTGGTGAAATTTCTTAATTGCATAAATTCTTTAAAGAACTTGTTTTTTTACAGGTGATGTCCAACCAAGAAGCTGTAGATTCCATCAAGAACATCAAAGACGCGCAGTCTGCTGCCAAGCATTTGACAGAAGCGGCTGTTTCCAGGAAAAGCAAAGACGACATATCATGCATTGTTGTAAGGTTTCGATGATATAAGCCGTGTGGGAAGTTTGAATTTGTCGTTTTATCTTTTCAATGGTTAATAGAAGCCAAAGTAATTAAGCATGTGTCAAATTTGTTTTACAGTTTAAGTTGAAATCACTTAATGCAAATACAGTAGTTGCCAAAAAGAGTCTGGTTCCGACTCTTGTGACCAGAAACGTTCAACTACTAGCTCTGATGAATATGCTATATGTTTATTCTAGCATACTTCTCAGTCTACTGCATTTTCTGTAGTGTGGTCTTGTAAGTCTGCTAAAAGTTCGATGAATGACCGAAACCAATGAAGAGTCACGTTGCCGTAAAGCTATGTGAAAACACGGTATATTGATGGAACTACTTGGTAGCTGGAGTAACCCAAGGTCAAATGATACTTGGTAGCTGGAGTAACCCAAGGTCAAACAATTAAACTAATTAATCATCGGGCCTGAATATAACAAATCAACAAGAATGATGACCAATATTATTTCTCTGAAGTAGATGGTACTATGATGTTTTGCGGGGTAAAAGACCTTATATACAACAACACTACCCCATTGTCAATAAAGAAACTCTAGCCCGTGCGGCCATGCGGGTTAAAGAGGAAGGAAGGGGGTCGGGTCATCGGGGTCAGGTGTATATATGCAATCTTATCCTTGTATTACAATAGCACAAAACAAAGAGGCTGTTTCCAATCGATCATTGAAATGAAAGGCGCCAATTATTTGTTACCTGACGATGATCAGAAGCGTGAAGGGTTCTATATGAAACATTTTCTTTTGCTCAAACATTTTGCGAAACCAAAGAACAACAAATCTTTAGCTCCTTCAGAGTTGGACAAACTAAATATCCCTTATGAAGTCGCAAAGAGTTTCATTTAACGGACTTAGGAGCTAGGTCCCTATGGTTAACAGTTTGTTTCTTTATTCATTTTCATCTTCTGAACTATAATCAATAATTCAATATTCTTCGCAGGAACGAAAATGTCATAAGACCGAAATTTCATTGGAAAGTGTTACTAATTCAGTAATGCTGATTTCTTACTTTGGATTATGTTCCTGAAAATGATCTCTGTTAAGATTTTGTTAATGTTTTGGTTCCTTCCATATGGGAGATACCGCAACAATCTGATTTGTTCCTCTAACGACCATAAGATAGATATATACCTCCTACTGGTGAAAACGTACAGACAGGAAACAGACCATATAGTCCATTTTGAGAGGAGACACTCCTAATTTTATGTAGTTAGTCTTACTTACTGATTGAATAATGTACTGAACGTGAAATCATAAGTGTATAGCATTAGTAACTCATGATTGTCAGGATTTTCTTAACCTTATTCAGCTATGCGGTTGCTAAACCCGTAATTTGTCAACAAGAGTTTAACAAATTAGAGAGAAACGCAAAGTCAAACGAATCAGGCTCGGTACATAGTTATTATTCTAGTCGGATCCACAAGCTTCACTATCTTTAGGGATGGTGAAAAGAGGTTTTACACCACACACAGAGTGCAGTTCAGCAATACGTTTAGTGTCAAACTTACCAACATAGTCAGCCATAGTGACAATGCAGTCGCAGATCCTCTGCTTCTGTGCGCTTGTATCCTGCATAGCAATCCTGTTTAGGTCAGGGAGCTGGTCACAGCAAGCTGCAGAAGGCTCTCCAATGTCAGTTAAGTAATTTACGCATGGGAGGAAATACCATACGACATCTGAGCAATTATAGTCAGACCAGATATCGTATTGGGTCATTGCTGGAAGAAATATTAGTAGGAGAATCACCCCGCTGAGTATAATATGATTCTGCATATGTAATGGTTTTCCTGTAACAGTGAGGAAGTAGCGGGACACTTTTGTGTAAAATTGACCTGTGCAAGTGACGTTGTATATATATACTTTGTAGAACTTGAGGTCTATCACAGTTTGGCATGAATTGTTTGTGTTCGAGTGTTTTGGGTTAATTGTGCCGTTGTTACACATGAGTTCAGGTGAATGTATCATGCTTATTGCGAGGGTACTTGGTAAATCTAACTGATTGGCATTTTTAACTGGATAAGTGTAGAACACGCAGCACATACTCAATCAAAATCATAGGACAAAAAGATAAACACACAACCTATCTGCCTCTTGCCCTCTTTAACTTGATTCATTAAACTGCCCATATTCACAGTCGGATCAGGGAGCGCGTAGCTTTTTCCAAATTCCATTGATGGTCGATTGGGGCATATTGATAAGGCTTAGTTTCTTTTGCATGTAAAATTTGTTGAAAGATGACGCAAATTCCTCCATATATTGCTCTGATGGAAATTATGCCTACTTGCCTAGGTGCATATTATACAATCTAAGGTTCTACCACTTAAAAACAGACCTTTAATTAAAGATTTGTCATTCATTCCCAATGCACTTAAGGATTATCAGTTATGCTAAATGCAAAAACACCTCCTGGTCACCAATTTTGGGCGCCAGCTGAAGCACCACAAACCTTATTTCCAGTGAATCATTACCCTTGCTATAGGCATCTAAGGTGTATTCTTCGCACCCAAAATTCGAGCAAGCATATTAGGGCATATTTAGTTGCTTGAATATGAACTGATGCCCTCTGTAAATGTGCACTTGATGCTCAAATGTAATACTAGCTATGTTCTTTCAGAGTTTCAGTTGAGATGCACTCTAGTATTGTAAACAAAGAAAGGGGAGTTGTCTTGATTCTTGCTATTCTGTCCTCAAATATATTTTATCACCATATCATGTCTTTCTTCAGTTTAAAGATAGCCAGATACTAAGTAGTTGACATCAGGATACTTTAAGTTAGAGGTATCTGACTACCTACTATTCCATCCAAAATGAAGACAATAAGCCGACATATTCTTGTACGGACGTTGTAGCTAATGTCAGCATAATGAATCAATTTCGTGTTTGCATCATATCTGAAATGCCTTTAGATGTTTGGATAGCCGCTCTGTTGTTTCCCAATGTTGGTTTGCCGAGTACTTTAAACACAATCTGGTTGTGCCATTTTATACTCAGCGCATATTTAGCGCACGTCCTGTTCACTTACATAAGCATATGGTACCTTAGGCATAATTTAAACTTACCAGCAAAATTAGATGACTGCTTTTTTTTTGGTCAAAAAATTAGATGCCTGCTTTGTCTGCTGAACTACCAAGGATGTACTTCACAGGCCAGCGTCCCAAACTTGAAGCTCTCTGTCAAGCCCATTGGTAATGTTTTCCTTCTCAAAACATTTATTAATAGTACTTCCATAATCAACCAGTGATTTTCAATTGCCATTTTTTTGTTTGTTTTCGCAACTCCAAAGTTCATCACAGTAGCTTCTGATTAGTATTTGGACCTTTTGTGCTAGCCTCCTAGGTGCTGCAGCGTATACTTTATCAATACAACAGTGGTGACAGTGATCCATATAACTTTTTCAGACACCATTGCTACTTAAGAATATATAAAATTTAGTATGTAATATGTGTTAGTCAAGCATAAAACGCATCCGTCTCCAGGAAATGCATATATCCTTTTTGTGCCTTGAGCACAACCTTGTCTTTTGGGTTACCTTCTTACAACACATTTGCTACATCCATATACTCCATGGAGATCATTAGCTGCAACTCTGCAAGGTTGTATAAGAGTTGGTCTTTCATCCAAATTACCTTACTTTTGGCAATAACCTTACGACTAACCTTCCCGGAAATGTGTTACTATCTCTTATTTATCCAATGTTGCGTCTTGCTGAGTAGTGCAGTTTTCCCCGTCGCAAAGAAAGTAGTTTAGGTACACTCATGTGGGCACTCTTCCCAGGAGGAGATGTCATGCTCCCACTTGCTAGATCACTCATCTGTTCCATTATGAATATCGCGATGGAGTGGTTCCCTGTAGGAGCTATCCCTTTCACTTTTCCCAATCTGATAGACCTCTTGAGCGTTTACCTAAGCATAGTTACATCATGCATTCTTGAACTATGTTAATTGTTATAGCAATACATCTTATTTTACCACATTATGTATAATTCCGGAAAATTCCCATCTTTTCTCGTTCTTCTTCAGCATCACTAACCTTTTAGAGCCTTATTATGTTGTGTCTTGATAGTTCAATTTCATGAAATGTTGATGACAAACAATATCTCTGAAATTTCATGGAATAGTTCAACCAAAATCAAGATCGTTATTTGTCAATCCCTTTCTTAAGAACTTACATTTTAGCTCTCCCCGGCTTCTAGTATTCTTGCGCAGTAACGCCATAGAAATGCAAAAGAATGAGTTTAGTTGAGCTAAAGCATCTTAAAGAGTATTTAAAGGAAATTTAATAAAAAAGTAATGTGATGTGAACTGTTGCCTCCTCCATAATGCATGAGGATCAGATGAGATAAGTTAAGACTATATCCAAGATCCGCACAAATAAAAGCCTATTCTGCTTATCGGTAAGCATAGTTATGAGACTTGGTAGGTATTCCGATCTAAACTTATAATTGGGAGCCTGGTGAAATGCTTCACTGTAGCAACAATCTTGACTAATTAACTGATGTCATCCATAACTTAGTGAAGAATATCACAGGCACATAAGGTATAGGTCCCAGGTAACATACAATAATTCAATTGCTTTCATATATAGTAGTTCCTCTATTCCAGTGAGAAATTAATGTTTGGAAGTTGCATGTAAGGAGGAATTCGAACAAACATTTAACTTTCCACCGGAACAGATGGAGCAGTATATATAAGCATGTAAGTGTTAATTTTGTTTTTTTAATAAGGAATGAAGGATGTAAGTGTTTTAATTCATAGCCTCTTTCAGAGTTGTTAATTTTCGTGTATAAGTAGACCAGAGGGGTTGGTCATGAAATATATGTGAAGGGGACCCCATTAGTATTTTGCTGGAAGGGAGTCATTCTAAGCATGGGCTGTTCCCTTCTCTCCACACCATTCCTTGTGAATGCTATGACAGTCACCACCTAACCTAACATGCAACTACTTCCATACCCAAAAATCCCAGCAGACATTTGGAAATGGTCCTTTCTCTGTACAATTAACATCCTTGCTGTCCTTCATGGAGTAGTAACCCTCCTAGGAAACACACTTCAAACTCTGCCAATTCTATGCATTCATTGAATCATGTCACTTCTTTTAAGTATGATTTCTTATCTGAAAAAGTCATGGCACCATGGCCATTTTCGTGCATGGTCTGATGATGGGCATCCAGCATGTTGCCCCATTCATATAGAGGATTACACTTTTTTGCCATAGAATTGCCTTAGAGCATCGTATAATCCGGCTGGTTCGAGTGATAATTGGTTTAAGCAGTAACTTCCTATTACCTTTTCTTTAGCTATGTCATATAGGAGCTCTCATATATTGCTTCATTTTGACCAAGAGAGTTGTTCTCCTCATATGAATTTCAGTGTGTTTCAATTCCTTTCAGTTCTTTTCAATTTTCTTCAGTTCCTTCCAGCTCCTTCCAGTTCTTTCCAGTTCCTTCCAATTCTTTTCAGTTGCTTTCAGTTCTCTCCAGTTCCTTTCAGTTGCTTCCAGTTTTCTTCAGTTGCTTCCAGTTTTCTTCAGTTGCTTCCAGTATTCTCCAACTCTTTCCAGTTACTCCCTTCTATTTTTTTTTTTACTCATTTCAGTTCCTACCAATCCTCTCCAGTTCCTTCCAGTTGATTCCAGTTCCTTCCAGTTCTCTTCAGTTCCTTTCAGTTTTCTCCAGTTCTTTCCAGTTGCCTCCAATTCCTTTCAGTGCAATTCTGCGAGTTTCAGCTGAAGAGAACAGGGCCTTAGATGACTTTGAACTACCATCAAAAAAGGAAAATTTAACGGCACTAATCCAAACTTTGATCATGTTCTCCTCACATGAATTCCAGTGAGTTTCAGTTCCTTCTAGTTCTCTCCAGTTCCTTCCAGTTCTCTCCAATTCCTTTCATTTCCTTCCAGTTCTTTCCAGTTCTCTGCAGTTACTTTTAGTTCCTTATAGTTCTCTTCAGTTTCTTTAAGTTCTCTTCAGTTCCTTCCAGTTAATTCCTTCTTTTTTTTAACTGATTTCATTTCCTTCCAATCCTCTTCAGTTCCCTCTAGTTCCTTCCAGTTCTCTCCAATTCCTTTCATTTCCTTCCAGTTCTTTCCAGTTGCTTCCAGTTCTCTCCAGTTACTTTCAATTCCTTCCAATTCTCTTCAGTTCCTTTAAGTTCTCTTCAGTTCCTTCCAGTTAATTCCTTCTTTTTTTAACTAATTTCATTTCCTTCCAATCCTCTTCAGTTCCCTCCAGTTTTCTCCAGTTCCTTTCAGTTCTTTCCAATTCTCTCCAATTCCTTCCAATTCTTTCTAGTTTCCTCCAGTTCCTTCCAGTTCAGTTCAGTGCAGTTCTGCGAGTTTCAGCTGAAGAGAACAGGGCCTTTGCCTTTTTACCCATTATTAATTCAAACTTTGCACAATTCGAAATTAATCCCAATATTTGACCCCTCTTACTATCATTCCACCCAAATGATCGGAAGAAAAATGTGGTATAAGTCATCCTACATAGCACCTGAATATTCGTTTTTGTATATTTTGCACCCAACTATACTTTATATTGCATGTATTTACTAATTCCTACAATTTGATATACATTACTGGATAGAAATTTATATATTTTATATTATAGTCGAGATTAACTCGACTCGAAATTGATTTGACTAACTGACTGTTGGAGTATGTGTCCTCCAC
>CAAKMY010112833.1:9187-31097 GCA_901111285.1 Corrigiola litoralis | reverse complement strand
GAACTTTACTTATTTTTGCTTATTATTCTGAACTTTACTTATTTTCTCTGAACTTTTCTTATTTCTTCTGAACTTATCTTATTTTTTCTGAAAATAAGTAGAAATAAGTTGAGGAGAACAGGCCCTCATTATTGTAGTTTCTTGTTTGTTTGTTGCAGTTAATCTTGTGTGCAGTGATCGAAATATAATAATTAATTTGATCGCAAATAATGTTCACGTATGAATTTCCAATTACTAAAACAATTTTAGTTATCTGGCATCTTTCAATTTGGCAAAGGAGCCCATTCTTACATCATTTTTATATATTTCGCATTACAAATTTAACATTACATATCTTATTTCTAAAGAAAGGGTGAATGGGAATAAAGGATAACCTTCACTTGATCAAGAGTCAGCACTAAACTTCAGGCACATCTACGCTTACGTTAAAAGAGCTCAGTCACCGCAAGTACATTTGCTAGAAGACACTGTGTGAAATACAATCCTAAGTTTTGAGCCATGAACATCGAATCCAGTAACAATAATCACAAACCAACATAAATTCTCGTACCTCATCCTTCTCGCATTAACCACGGTATTCCTTAATCTTCCTGATTTTTTCTATGCTCTAATTCTAGTTGCTAATCTTCTGCGCGCTTAGTCATAGAGAATAGAGATCATAAAATGAAAACAAATAGAGATTCTAAAATTACGTTGGAAGAATTGTATACGCATTGGGAAGGGGGAGGGACAGAATATCAATTTAAACACAAAAGTAGACAATCCCAACACCATCAGGTGTGTTAAATAAATGGTACACCGGCCGACATCTACTCAATCATATGACAATTACATATTTCCGACCACGTTGCCTAAATTTTATGGGCTAACTCAACTGATAAAATCATAAAAGTTTACTTAATGAATATGACATGGACACAAATTTACTGGAACGGGTTGAAAATTTTGACTCATCGAATTATTAAACTAGATCGACGTGAGGCAAATACGAAAATAAATAAGTTGGATTTAGGACAATAATATAATAAATGAATGTAATATGAGAACGCGGTTAATTTAACCATCAGCCTAATCATGTAATTTTCATTTAATTTTAAACTTATGCATTCGTGATAAAATGTTGGAACCAACCATGATTTAAACTTATCCACAATTTAGTCAATATTTGGGTAAAAAGATCATTAATATTAAAATACGTTAAGACTATGTTTGGAAAAACATACTGATAAGTTAGCTTAAAACTAATAAGTTACCTGATTAAGTAGCTGGAATTCGAGACCTGATAAGGTAAATGATTTTAATAAAATTGTTTAGTGTCATTTGTTAAATAAGCAATTGATATTATTTGACAAAATGACATAGAAGGACATACTTATATTTGGAAATAACAACAATTTGATGAGTATGCTTGTTATTTGATAAAAAGTATTGAGGTAAAAATGGAATAGATTTATGACATGTACCTTATTTTTTTAGGAAATTTTCTTGTGTACCCCGAGGAATACGTGAAAATCCAAAATACCCCTCTACTTTTTCGACTAATCCAAAATACCCCTAAGGTCTGTTTTTCGACTCAAAATACCATTAATGACGACGGAAAACTAACGGCGTTAGGTTAGTCAAAAGTAACTTGTTTTAATGGGATGATTAACAAAGAATTTTGATTGCAAAAACAACTAACTCAAAGATAAGGACATATTTCACCCTTGGATCTAAAATCAAGGTTAAATATTACATCTCTATTTTATTTTAATTTTTCTTTTCCTCCCCACCCCCCACCCTTCTCTACTTTCCTCCTCCCCCACACTGCCACTTTGTGTATTTCGTAAAACATTGGGTTTTATGGCGGCTGAGGTGAGGGTTGGATCACGTGGGGTGGGTCGTGGGTGGAAAGGGCTGGGGTAGGCTGGGTCGTGGGTGGGGTTTGGGGGTTTGCCTCGTGGGTGGGTGGGTTTTACTCGGGGGGAGGGGGCGGGGTGGGCTTGGTTCGGGTTGGAGGGGTGAGGTTGGGTTTGGGTGGTGGGTCGGGTCGTCTATGGTGGCTGGGGTGGGTCGTTGGCGGCCCTGGGGTCAGTGGGGGGGCTGATGGTAGGGATGGGGTGTGGGCTGCGGGGTGGGCTTTGTCAGGATGGGGCTGGGTTCGGGTGTTGAGTCGGTTATGAGGCGGGTCATAGGCGGGGCTGGGGTAGTAGGGGGCCGGGGTTGATGGTAGGGGGGAGCTGATGGTGGAAGGGGATGCGGGAGTATGAAAGGGATTTGGGAAATTAAGAAAAAAGGAAAATAAATCTCATCTTAAGTTATTGGATTAAGTAATAATTAGCATTATAAAGAGTTTATTTAAGGGATTAACACAAATAATGACAATAAATATAACTAAACTAACGTCGAACCTAACGTCCATCGTCATTATTGGTATTTTGAGTCGAAAAAAGACCTCGGGGGTATTTTGGATAAGATGAAAAGGCAGTGGGGTATTTTGAATTTTCACGTATTCCTTAAGGGTACACAAGAGAATTTCCCTTTTTTTTTTATAAGCTATTTGGGTTAACTTAATTTAGATAAGATAAAAAAGACTTATAAAGGTTCCCAAACAAAACATGTTTTGATCAAACATATCTTTATCAGTCAAACAAGTCAATATTAGCTTATAAGATACTTGAAATAACGCACCAAGGTTATGTTTGGCACGCCATTTCAGGTAGATTATAAGTTAATATTGACTAATTTGACTGAAGAATACTTGTTTGACCAAAACAAGAAATGTTTGGTAATTACATTATCCCAGTAGCTTATAAGTTTTTTAAGCTTATAGAAAATAAGCTAACCCAAGTAGCTTATAAAAAAAAATAAGGTACCGGTTATAAATCTATTCTATTTTTGCCCCAAAACTTTTTACCAAATAACAAGCTTACCCGTTAAATCCATTATATTGTTTCCAAATATAAGCATGTCTTTTATGTCATTTTGTCAATTATTAGTTGTTTGTTTAACAATTGTACCAAACACTTTCATTAAAATCAGTCACCTTATTAGGTCTCAAATTTCAGCTACCTAATCAGGTAACTCATCAGTTTTCAGTCACCTTATCATTTTTCAGCTACCTTATCAGTCTATTTTGCTAAACATAGTCCAAACATAGCCTATGTCGATAGTTGCCTTTATAAATTAAATCGGGAAAATTAAATTGATTAATTAGTCAAATAGAAAAACTGTCTTACTTTGATCGAGTTAGAGATGAACTCACTAACTCGATCATTTAATCAAATGTATCAAACTTAACTCTGATGATATCTATATATCAATTCGAACAGAAATCTCATGTGCCCTACCTGTTTGCGATCGACCTCATTTAGCGGGGGCTGAGTTTTTCTTTTATGATAAATTCAAGCAAACTCTTCAGCTCATCGCTTTCGTTACCGTTCACCCTTCATTTTACGTAGTAGTATTGTTCGAAGATTCTAAAATCAAAAGATTTTGGCTCCTTCTCATCCTGCTTCGTCTTGGCGTGCTTCTAATCTTTATTGGCCAAACAGTTTTTACAGGGGGACCAAACTACACATTCAATTGTCTTTTGTTGGAGAAGCAATTAAAACTTATCAAAATTGGGACCGTAAAATAGCATTTTGGTGCTTTTGTCTTACTATTGCTTGCACTAGTCGTGCTCAAAGCCGGCCTTCAAGTACTAATTTGCATTATTACGTACTACTATGTGGTCGACATAAAAAGTTTACTCTCTTGTTACAACCTTCAATATATATGAGGAAAAAGCTAACTAATCTATAAAACTAGTTGAAAGAATGGGAATAGTTTAATTTTAGAAAGATCCAACTTACACTAACCATTCTTTTACTATGGATCCACAAAACTCCATAGATAAGGAGACAATGGTTACAATTAAGTTATTTAGTCTCTCGAAGGATTGAGATTTGTGTATAAAACTCGGTTTTGGGAAGATAAATACAAGAGATAAATTCGTTAGAATCGGCTTATCAAGCCACGCGATGACAGGAAGCTTGCAGATAGTAGTTTGGCGAAAACTAGGAATCACGTTTAACTTGAGCTTTGAGGAAGGTACGTGGTAGAATATTGGGCATATAAGAAGAGCAGTGTCAATGGACATCTTAGCGAAATCTGGTGAGTGATTGTATAATATGAAGGTCTGATAATCTGTCTCTTTCGTGATCCTTATGTCCACCTTACACCTAAGATGCAAAACATCAGCGAAATATTGAAACACAAAATAGTATAAGAGGATGATTTATGTCCGACTGTCGTACACAAAATTTAGACATAACACTTGTCTTAAATAAACAATTATTATGTGTTTGGAATAAGTATATGTGTGTTTTGGAATAACAACGTCTGAAATAAGTACCTCTATGTCTTAAAATAACAAAAAAAGTTTGGAATAAACATGTCTGAAATAAACATTTTGTGCTTAAAACAAAACAAAAAGTGTCTCAAAATAACAAAAAAAGTGTCTGGAATAAACGCATGTGTGTCTAACAAAAAAAGTCTCATAATAAATATGACTAGAATAGACATTTTTTATTTGAGAATAGACATTTTTGTGTATGGAAATAGACAAAAACCGTCTAAAATAGGTGTCGCACCGAATTTCTAGATACGGCTGCCGGATACAAAAGTATGGCTTATTATAAAGGACTATCTAGTTTAACATCTAGAAACAAATCATAACGCACCCAAACTCCCCCCCCCCCCTTTCTCCCCTCCTAGACTTTCAATATATAGGTGAAAGTTATTTGTTCTAAGTCCAAAGTTCGAATCGATTCAAACCAAATAAGCTATTTGGTTTTGGTTTTGGTTTAGACTTTTGGGCATTCATTCTGGATTCGGACTCAAAAACTTGAATCCGAAATATTTGGGTTTGGAGTCCAAAGTCCGAATTACAGTATGAATTTGTCATTTAAGTGTGCTAATATTGTATTATATAATTATGGAACTTATTTGCAACATATTTTAAATGATAGGTATCGTAGTAACTAATACGTATCAGTATTGTAATATTTGATACTCTTTTATAGGAACGGGAGTGAATTTGACTGTTTCTAAATCTCTATCGTAAAAATTACTGTGAAATATGGTCCAATTTCAGAGTACTAATTTTGATAATTAAAGTTTGGACTTCGGTTCGGACTTTGGACTTGACCAATTTTATTTAGTTTGGTTTGTTTTTAACTCAAATTATTTCGGTTTTGATTTGGACTCAAAAAGTTGAGTCTGAAATATTTCGTTTTGGATTTGGACTTGAAAAAGTCCAAATCGAACCGACCATTTTACACCTTTACCAGTTTTGTGGGGTTTTGTGGGCCCGGAATGTAACAAGTTAACCTACCACCAGTCTCAACACAACTTATCTATATATAAGTTGCCTCCTTTGAGCCCATTTGCCCTCTCTTAAGCCCAAAAAGAAAGACCTTGATGATATGGTATTGGGTGCTAGTGTGCTACCTCTTATAAACCATCTACTCCACACATCATCTAGCAGTCTGAGACACCATTCTAATGGGGTGTCACACAGAACAAAACCAAATTTTTTGGGCCATTTTTATTAAAATAATATTATGTGAAAACGAGGTCGCATATATTTTTCATTGAACATAATCTATCTCTGCAAGATTTATAGCTTACAAAAAAATTACATACATATGAAATTCGACCCAAAAGAAACTGACACTAACAAATTAACAAAAGAAATACAATTTCAAAAGGGTATCTAAATTTTAAGCATAATGTACCAATTACGACTTTCATGTGGCTTAAACTATTACCTTAAATAACGTTTGTACAATGTGCAAATTTGAGATAACTAGATTGCATAAAAAAATTCAAATTGAGAGAGAAATTATAAAATATTACAAATAGAATATAAAAAAATAGAATAGATAGTAAATAATTGGAGAGCTAAAAAAATTTGCGTAATAACAATGAAGAAGACAAAACTGGAAAAATAAAGGTGATGGGTTTGCAGAAAATTGGAGTAGAAGTAAGTGGGTTATATTTTAATAGTTGTTTTTATGTTTAATTTTATTAATAAATTAATTTATTCTATCTATTTATTTATTTAAGAGTCTGTGTGGAGAGTTTTCTTTATGGGCCTCTTGTACATTCAAAAAGTTTCTCACTCTCCTCACATTCACATTCAAATTATACATATAGAATGTCAGTGGGAGAATTATACCACTTGTTGTATGTACCAATAGAGGTACAGTTGTCACACAACTTATTGATTAGCAACTAATTACATTTAACTCTCCTAAATTTTCTCTAAGAAAATTTTTCTCTGCTACACATACGTTCTTTCTCCATGAACATCATCAAAACATGCATAACCTACAACACCATACAACCTGCAACTCTTTCCCCTTAATCATTATAAACTAGTCACCATGCTAAGGATTAAAAATGACAATCTTTCTCTATTGAGGGATAAATAAGGTGACGTTGATTGTCAAACAATCTACCCCAACTCCCTTCTCCCCTACCCCCCCCCCCAAAAAAAAAAAAAAAAAAAAAAAAAAACTCAAATTCAACTTGCCCTATCCCATGTATTTATCCCACAACCCCCTTTTCCTTGGACGCCAACGCAAATCCGCAACCACCCCTCCCCGCCATTGTTCCCCTTCATCGTTCGTGTTGCATGAGTGTAGCTTAATTCGAAAATCGAGTTGGCCTAATTTATTGAATAAAATAGCCTAATTTATACAAATTAGGCTGATAGGTTTTATTAATTAGGCTGACAGGTTTTATTAATTGGGCTAACAGATTTGATTAAATAGGCTAATTTGTTTTATGAATTAGCCTACTTTGAAAATCGAGTTAGCCTAATTCATATAAATTAGGCTAATATGTTTCATATATTAGGCTAAAACATTATGAATTAAGCTATTTTACTTTATTAATTAGACTAATTTAAAAATCGAGTTAGCTTAATTAATAATACAAAAAAGCCTAGTTCGCGAGTGTGGGGGAGACATGTAGGGGTGGTTCGCAAGTGTAGAGGAATGGGTTTGGGGTGGTTCACGACTTGGGGGAAGGGGTGGGGGTGGTTCACGACTGAGGGAAGGAAGGGGTCGGGGGCTTCTTTGTGGTAGGGGCAGGGAGAAGGGGAAGAGAAATGAGTGGTTGACTAGCAGTTAAGGTCAGAGAGAAAAGTGGATCTAATTAAAGATTTTTTATCCATATGTATAATGACATGTTTTACCCTTTGTTGTACATAAAGCTTGTTGTATGGTTCTCATTGTGATAGAATGTAAGATGTATTTATTTTCAAATAACAAAGTTTTAAACATTTGGGCCCTTTGGATGTTCGGCCTAGGCGGTCCGCTTCATGTCCACCCCTCTAGGTCGGTTGTACCCCCCGGTCCTCCTTATCCCTATCGCAGCTCCCCTCCGCCCCTCTTCGTCGCCATCAACTCCCCCTTCCCCACCGATGCTGCTTACCCGTATATCACTTCTCTACCGAGCTCCTCTTTCGTGACGGGGTAGGAGCGGATGTGCACCGCGAAGGTGGAGAAAAGGGAGGGCATTGAGCATCACTGATGGGAGGGGAGAAGGTGGGGAGTGTTGCATGGGTGCATGTGTAGTAGGGTAGCGTTGCGGGGGTACGGGTTGGGTGGGGGTGGGGAAGGGCCACACTGGCGGGGAAGTGTAGCAATGGGGGAAAAAAAGAAATATGAAATTTGAAATGGGGGGAGGGGGTGGAAAGAAGATATTGAAGGGTATGGTTTGTGTATTGTTAATTAAGATTCTGGGCTTGGCCTAATTTTAACATAAAGTAAACGATATCATAAGAGACAAGCTAATCTTGAAACGAACTAAATCTCTACTACAAGTCCAAGCAATAATCTTATCATGGTTGAAATGGTGAGTTAAGGCTTGGGATCAAGAATTCCCTTACAGTCTCCATAATAATATTTTTGGATGTCCAAATTGTTTTTAAGTGGTACCCACACATATAATATAGAGGACTAATGGTAAGCAACTTTAATGCTTAAACATAATGGTGCCTCCCGTTATCCTCCCAACATGAGAATGCTTTAGGAGCTATTTTGAAGACCTGAACTTCAGATGAAATCCAAGATTTAGCCCAAATTTAGTGTTTAGCAAACAAATGAATTGAACTTTGACTCCAATCATTTCGATTTCTACTAAGGGTCAAAATAACCTAAATCCAAACCCATACCTTATGTCAAGACTACTATCCCACTTTCCCATAACGATCTCTCTTTGATCGTCACTGTCACCATCAACGTCATCTACACCCACATCATCATAACACTTAGAAAATTATCGACTGTACCTCACCAAACTGAGGTCTCCTCCACTCTCATAATGCCCAGAAATTTGCGACCACAAATTTGGTTGGTTTAAAGGTTACAACTATTACGACATCTCCCACTTTGTTGGGCATCCGAAACTTATGTGATGTCATCATGGTGTGAACTCCCTTGTCATCTTGAACCCTCAGCGTAGATGGAGGATATGAGTAACAATGCTCGAGAATCAGCACTTGATGGTAGGATCTAGTAGGGTTATGGACCCTTGGTTTGCCCTAACTTTGTTGATTCCCTTATAGCATTCTTGTGACAGAAAGGATGCAAACCAGTGTCACTATGTATGACGCCACAACCTGATCGACGTCACTGACGCGGGCACTAGGAACATGGGTAAGCCTATGGTCATTTTTGCATGTGCATTTGTTGGAGTCGCCATCGAAATCTTGTGGTGCCTAAAAAACCGTGTGTCATTCAAATATACACCTAGACCCAATAGGGTACATGAGATGTATATCATGATGTGGGCTAGCAACCAAGATCGGAGCATCCCATGGATGATTCCTATGATAAGCGTACCATAAATCCGGATTCGGGAGTAAAGGGTACTAAATAGAGCATCAATAAGATATGACATGATAAAACAAGTTCAACAAACTAAATCATGCACGAGGAACATAGATAGTATGTGGGAGCACCCTAAATAGTTTAGACTTACTTAGTTTTTATTGCACTTAAAGTAAAGGTGGTCACTTTGAACAGTACATGTAATAAGTTTATAACTTAGATCTAAGAACAAAAACGATATAAACAGAAAACCCTTTTTGGAAGAGGCCCTAAGGTAACATTCGGTAGCCTAGCTTGCTCGCCATGACCCCCCTTTCTTCTTTGTTGCAAGTGATCTAGTTTGATATTTCTTTATTGTATTTGATAGTGTTTGATGTCCATTTATGTTTGATGTATTTACAGTGGTGATCTTAGGTGGTCATGAGGCTGGCCAATTAAGTGTTCTTTCCCATCATATGTTTGAGGAGCTTTAGAATATTTTTCTAAGTGGACTAATGACTAAACAGACTTGAAAAGTTCTCCTGAATGTCCGTATCTATAGTAGAAGCTGATATTGAACAATCATGAGAGTAGAGGGAGGAGTCATCGAATATGCGTCCACCTTGTGAAGCCATTACCAAAACTCTGTCTTGGTTTGTCAACTTGATTTGTTTGCGCTCTGATTGGTTGAAATTCATCATTTTTTAAGTCAATTTTGTTCAATTTTTATATCTGAACATATAAGAGTTGTGGGAGTCCCAACTGACTCATATCGTGAAGTGATCATATTTTTATGGAAGTGAGTTTGATCATGAATGTGCATGTTGGTAAGTTGTGACTCAATAGGACTTTGAGGTATTGGAGGACTTTTAAACACTCTAGAATATTGTCATGGGCAAAATGGTAATTCATATGGAATGACACGAAAGTCAACATTTGACTTTTTCTTGAATGCGGCCTATTTTTTAATGCAGATGATGAGAGGAAAGATTTCTTGGCCAAAACACTTGAGGGCGTCGCTTGGTCTGCGCAAGACCCATGTGTTGGCTTCTTTTTTTAGCGCAGGCTTGTTTAGTGAAGGTCTATCAAATTTTGGATTGATTCGACCAATTTTGACTCCAAGTCATAAGTAGTACGCATGAGTTTGGTTATATTTTCCGAACTTGTTCTGCTGGCCTAGTCAAATATAGGCCGGTAACATAATTGAAATATATTTTTGGACCTATTGGCCTATTTCAATTATTTATGGCTGATTTAATGATAATTAGGGAAAAAAATGAATTAACTAAGTATCTTACTCAATAATGACACTTAACAATTCATCTAATCATGACACGATACACAATCTAGACATCATCATCATACAATAATATAAAGTACTCCGTAGCACATATTTTCTAAAAGGGTTTACATTGTTTGGTGAGATATACATTTCGTTTTAAAACAACATATTAAGGATAAAAGTGGATAAACTTCAATGTTAAATTTTCAAAATTTGGGGGATGATTTAAATGATTAGATTTCAAAATCCGTCTACGTTTATGTCGGTCACATTTACATTTAAAAGAAAAGAAATAATTTTGAGGAGTTTTCCTTTTTGAGAATTGGAAGAAAAAGATCCTATATAAACAACTACCATGCTAAATTGTAATTATCCAACAAATAAAAACAAACAAAATTTTGTCTAAAGACAATAGAAAACAAATCATGCAGGTGTCCTACTAAACAAAATTATAAATACTTGACCATAACTCCTAGTTCCAGCCCTTGTGAGTTGCCAAGGTCCCCATACTCTCACACCCACTAACACATCATCATACCACGTCCGGCCTTCAACATTCCTCCCATCTTCCTTGAAACACAAGAACGTAGCAGTTACACAGCAAACTACGAAACCTCATCTTTTTTTCTTTGACTTTACATACACATCTATATCGTATAATCATCATCATCGTCAAATCGTCATTCCAATCAGGTAAGTACCCTCTTTTTTTTCAGCATATCACTCATTTATGTTATGTTACGATATATTGCATGATATGACACGATATGATATATACTTCCATTCATGTATTAAACCAAAACCAAATGATAAGCCATCAATATAATCTAATATCTTCTTTACAACAGTTGCAATGATAATGACGTTATTTTTCCTTGTACTAAGTCTTTAAGCCAATCATCTGTTTACATCGTGCATTCACGAGATCCTTTTTTTCTCTCTTTCCTACAAATTTTGAGTTGGGAAATATTTGATCGTTTTTTCAGGTTTCTTCATTTATAATACTCGTCATATATATCCTATTGTCCTAAAGTCACATCTTCTTAGTTATCTATACATGTAATTTCGCCTTGTATCCTACGCAAGTCAATATACAAACCATCTTATCCTTTTTTGTGATATTCGCTTCTATCACACAAGGCATAAGCGTATCTTTCATTGATGGTGAGCAAATTGCACGATGTTTTCTGAGTCACTGAGAATTTTCTGTTTTTTCTCCAGTTTCTAGTTTAACTGTTTCATTGAATAGAGTGTATGATTGTCTCTGTGTCTTTTATGTGTCTATTTATAAATGCCCTGTTTTTTCCTCTGCTGTTTACTTAATATGATGTTATACAGGAGTCGAAGTATGAGTTTATGAATGGATTACAAGAGATGGGAAATCAAAGAGCGGCGGCCAGTGATCATCTGATGAACGGGTACAAGTATGAAAATGAAGGTGTTGATCAATCTGATAGCTTCATAGTTGACTTAGAGAGCTACTCCAATGGTACTGTAGACAAAGAGCCTCCTACTCATCCTTCAAATGGTGCAAACTCACGAATTACTGTAAGCTTTCTTTTACTTATGGTTGGTTATTTACTTTCCTAGTCGATTTCGAGTGAGACTACTGGCACTCCAAAATTAAATCGTCACCGTGCACTTTAACTCTGGTTTATGGCTACTAGAATACTCCCTCTGTCTCCGTCAATTCTCTATGTTGTTTAAAATATCTCTTATAGTTTATGAACAATGTATAGGAATGAATGAGACGGGGATGGTACTTACATAAATGTTAATGAGAATAACAGAAGTACAATTATTCATAGAGTGCCAATGGTCTTTCCATTTTAATCTTTGTTCTTGGATGATAAAAGGTCATTTATTTTCGGGGTGGGGGCTTGGTTAGATCATCTTTCTTGTGCTTAAGTAGAAAATTCTCCTGTTGTTTAAAAAAAAAAAGTAGAAAATTCTCCTAATGTCATTTACTGTTAGTAAAATACTACACTCAACTACTCAAGTAAATGTTAGTATAAAGTATAGAAATTTGTTTTTGAAGTATGGATAGTCCATATATATAGTGTTTCTCTTTCAATCTTTGATTCTTTGTTTGGGAAAACTAAAGGTAATTCTTTAGGTGGGACAGGGGAAGCGTGGGTTGGTTGGACCATCTTTCTTGTACTTAAGTTTAAAACTTTTGCCTATGGTTAAAATTTGCGTGCGTCCTGTATGAACCGATAGTACGCCGTGAGTCGTTTTATATAATTTATGTCGATAGGCTTTTTTGATAATTAAGGTATAATATAAGAGTTTAAAGGCCGTCTCATAATTTTGTACGAAGAATCTGCAAAAACTTTTGGAAACTAGTTAACTAGTTGAGGTTTTTATATTAAGTTTGAGAGTTCTAACATATAATTGACTAGTTAAATCAAATGTCTTAGCAAACTTTTGTATGTGCTTTACATATTGTATCCTTGTGCAATGAGTCGCGAATTTGAGTGCCAAATGAGCAGTTCTGCACCGTTTAGTTTGGTGTACTTTATTAGTATGATGTGTTCAACTTTCTATGTTGTCAAAATTGGAAACTTAAAAGACATCCTGGTAGTCATGTCTTTACACATAAGGTGGAAAGTTTTCACTGGTAACTCCATCGGTTGTGCAATATTTGTCTACCAAATTCTATCTGTGTTACATGGATGTGGAGTTACACATGTGGAATTTCGTGTTACTATCTGTATGGGGGAAGGTGTGGTTGTGGTTGGACAGGTAGATAGTGTTGAAGGTGTGTGTTTGGGGGCGTTGTTGCATACAAATTTGGCACTTGTTTGTGACATCTAACGTGGGCACCTCTTTGTTTTTGTGCGCTAGGACGGTCGAAAAGTATGTGAATTGTGGGGTGTTTGGACAATAAATTATGCTTGTTTTCTACTGCTGGGGTAAACGTAGTATTTTTTATTTTTGTGTGTGTGTGTGTGTGCTAATGATCCTTACTTATCCTTCATTCTTCTTTTTTATATGTTACATAAAAGTTCCAAAGAAGTCTTTCCAGAAAGGTTCCTCAGCGTGGCACCGGGAAGATAAATGATAGAAACACACTTGCTCCTTCTTCGTCACCTAGAGGTATGATCCTCTTTGTTTTTCCTTTCATTTTTGGGAGGCAATTTAATAATTTTTGAAGGAGTTGTTTATGTGAAGCAAGATTCCTCTGTAGGGCCCACAATAATGTCTGCTTAGTTTTTTCTTGACCAAGAATGAACTTGGCTCAATTTATCTCCTTGTGTCCGTGTGTGATATAAAGATTTGGATCGTCTGTAGTGGTTGTTGTTATTCATTCGCCTGACTATGCTAGATGTGTTTCGCATTTCTTAGTATAGTCAAATTTTATGTATAGGACACATTAGGACAATGCGAGCATTAAACTATTGGAGAAGAATTAAATGCAAGAAATATATGTTGAAAGAGTTGTAGTTTTCTGGAATTAGTCACATGGCTTGGTAGGTTTGGTTTACCTAATGAATGAAAACGTAACAAAGAGTAAGAATTATTAGTTGAGTCGCTGCAAATGTACTTAACGGTGCGTACCAGGCTATTTGCAATCTTAAAAGATTAAGATTAATTGGAAATTAATCAATTTTAAGATTTTTGCTTTCATTTGTAAGAAATCCACTAAGAAGTAAGAACCCCTAGTCTCATACTTAGGGTAAATGAGTTCTAACACCTGAGTTAATATTTGTTCTCAATCAATTAAGCTTCATAGAATGATGTCAACTAGTCTGTGATCACATGTCTCTCGACTGTTCACCAATTGCCAAAACATTCATCACATTATGAGTTATGATACAAACTTTTTCCTGCCTGCCTTTTTGCATGATAAGCTATGTTGTCACCACTAATAATTAACATCATTATCAACATCATTATCATCGCCATTACTCTTGGTTTAATTTGTTTTTGCACGTAACTTTACTATGAGTACTACATAAGAGACAACTAAACAAACATAACTAATCGCAAGAGGAAGATATGCTAGGATAACGCGGACAAATTTGTATTTTTCTAATCAATATATGTTCAGAAACAACCTGTACAGAGTTCACATTTCTTGTCACTCTAGGTAGTGCTGAGCCGATTCTGCGCCAGATGGCTAGCCTGATTAGCGTTTTGATTAATCAAATACTACGTAGTAGTTTGACTTAATAATATTCTTTGTAGAACCTCACTGAGTCAAGTCCTCATGAACATGAATAATAATCTCAAGAACATGTCATATGCATGATGAGTAGTAGCTCGTAACAATTGGTGTGAAATAAAGAAATGACACTAGACCTAGTTATAGAGTTCTTGACCACTTTGTCGGTCGTATGGTAGTTTTTAGGTCTCGTGAGTGTCCATGATGTTAGAATTGATTTAGGATAAGCTTGATGATTACTTCTTGGTGTGTTTGGTAAAAGTTAGTGAAAATGTACCCTAAAACATAAAAAGGTGCCTGAGTTAATTCCAAGTACCTTATTTTTTCAGTTAAGTGATGTATGTTTTCGATTGTGTTACTAAACAATTTTAAAAACTTAAGGTGACTGAAAATTTGGTCAAATAAGATAGACTAGTCCAATAAGGTGATTTAGATGACTTACCAAACACATGTATGTCCCAACATTTTTTTTTTTTTTGGGGACCAAATATTTAGAAATCTAAAAATAAACCAAAATAGAAAAAGGTGCAAAGTGGATTGGAAACTCCAAATTGGAATATGAGGCAAACTTATGTTGGGACGGAGGGAGTTTGTGTGACTGTGACCGTGGCTCATCATTGTGCAGCCTTAGCTTGGATTTGAACTTGTATATGTTGAACCAATTTGGTTCACTTTCATGCTTGCTTTTCAGTGTGGTGTTCATTGATTAGTTTGGTGTAGGTACGGAATCGGAAGGCTCTTTAGTTTGTATGATCATATTGGTACCACATACAGTGATGCATGTGTAGTGCATTACTGAGGGAACATTGAATAATGAAAACTTGTACATTGTACTGTAACATGATTTTGTAAGAACTGCATAATTCAATTTCATAATATTGCAGCTGCCCAAGTAGTTAGCACGCCAGAAAAGTCACTCTCCGCTTCCACCCTACCAATGGGGTCCCTAGATAACTCTCTTAACAACCCGCTCCCACAGCATCAAATCACCATCAAAACAGGCAGCATGAACACCATTGCAGAAGGGAAATGGGGCCGGAGACCGAGTTTTAAGCGCTCACCAGCCACTTGGTTTGCCGATCCGAAAAGAATTCTTTTGTTCTTCGCCACACTGTAAGCCCTAACCAATTTTTCTTTCAATTCTAAACTTAATTGTTTGTAAGGTTATTGTGAATAATGTGATGTCCTCCAATTCATTCTACAGGTCCAGTATGGGAACTATGTTGCTCATTTACTTCACATTGTCAGTCAGTAAGCACAATGACAAAGAGGGTGGTTTAGATTGGCAATGATAATTCAACACAATGTGGCGCAAGTTGTGGTGTAGATTGTTGCATACGTGGTGCTTAATTGAACCTTCTTCAAAGTAAAGGGAGAAAAGTGTTATGGGTAACAGAGAGAATGTACAGAAGATGTCAGAATTTTTAAGGAACACTGGAAAGTTGACGCCTTTCCGTTAAGCGTGGCCAAGGACTGGGCTAGAGACGGAATGCTGGGAGCTAGTGGTGGACACATACAGGCATACAGCACAGAGTAGCACTATGAGATATAATTAATATATGTTGTGAGCAAAAGTTTATGAGTTTATATTAGGGAAGAATTAAGGTGGTTTTTTATTGTACAGTTTTGGTCCATGCTGCTTCTATACAAAGATGAAAAGAATTCAGAGAGCTGTTCACTTTTGCACTTTGTTGCTGATCAGACCAGTTCCATTATGGATTATACCTTCACTTTTTATTTTGGCAGACTAAACCGCACAAACATCCCTTTTGGTTTTTGTGGTTTTCATATGAAAATATGAAAGAATATTTCTCAATGTGGTCTCTGATATCAAGGAACTCACACATTCTGAGGCATCTGTTTTGTCATTTTTGACTAAAAATCACCGATATTTGTGTTCTCTAGTATACTGAGTAGTTAAGTTTACTGAAATATGCGCATTGAGCATAGAGGCCACTAATAAAGAGTTCACTAAAATACTACGTATGTAGCTGAACTCCTTTGCTTGCAAAAGGATCTTTATTATTGGGCCATACTTTGCTTTACAATATTAAAAGAGTATACACCATAAGAGTGATCAGGAGTCATAACAGGAGATAATAATCACCTAGTGCACAATGAAAGCAAAGTGCTTCAACCAAAATATTAGGTATATTGTTTAACCCCATTCTAAATCAGAAGGTAGTGCCAGAAAACTCTTCATCTTAAACTCAGAATAAAAAAAATATAAATGCCTCATTGTTCTTCACACAAACGAAATATATGGTTTTGCTTAGCTCGTGACAGACACAAGTCACACAATCATAATGATATGACTCGATTGAGATTAAGCGTGACATATGAATTTCAACAGCTTCATTAAACAATATGAATTTCTAGTCTTTATCACTGACAATCAATGTATCATTTAATCAAACCCTCACCTTACAAAAAGATACTCGGCTCGTAGTAGCAGTTAGAGAGAAGTCGGGAAAGTTGACTTTAGTATTCTACAGACCAGAGCCGAGGTCTGAAACTCTCAATACATTGATGTGTCTGCTTTAGACCTTAAACCAACTGGTCAATTGTCAATCGTAAAGACTAATTTCTTGATCAATATAGGCCCAAGATACATATAAAAATCGTAGATACCATTAACAAGAGACGCCGCAGTCAATTAAGTATTTCAGATAACACCCACCCTTGGCAAGTCGACCATGTTTCAGGAAATTTGTCTATTGATTACTCAAAAGTATATACGGAGTACTTCCACTCATGTTATCTTTTTGTAAGTCCACTATTCCATACTAGTAAATGTTGACGGGAATAAAAGAATAAGCATTTGGAGTGTCAATACTCATTCCCTTAGGAAACAGCCTGAACAATTAGTAGTGAGCTTTCCAGCACTGAAAGTGTAAATGTGACACTACATTTCCCAGATTGCAGCCTCCCAAGGGAGCGGTACACGGAACACATGAATTAGTCGAGACAAAGCTCTAATACCGCTCAAATTTTGACCTCCTTATATCATTAATATTGTACTGAAGCAACTAATGGCATACGGAAGCCTAAACCGCTCAATATTAACAAAACATATATATATATATATATACACGTGAGTACATACTTCCACAGGACACGAACATGGAAACAGTAGAGCCAGACAACAGCTTGCTGCCTTTGTGAGTCAGCATCTTAAAGGCATCAAGAAGGACCTCATATAAATCATGTCCTCGGAGTTGCTAGTAGCGTTTTGAAATTCTAGGCATGGAACATCTCTGCTTGCGGTCATGGAACAGCCTCAAGATGACTGCAGCAGTCTCTTCAACGGCTCTGCTAGTCACCTCTGCATGTAATACATATGCTGTAAGAAAATAGTTGAAATGCTGAAACTACCAACTCTTAGACAACACCAAGCACATCTTATTACTTTTAAGAACCATTGAGACGCACAAAAAACATAGTAATATACAAGTCAACAATTCCCTGACTAATGGGTTGATACACCACTTACCAATTACTCGCCAGCTCGGATTTTGTGCAAATATTTTACGTGCAACTTCCAACTCCTTTCTTATATGGTCCATCTCTGAGTAGGTGGTCCTCTCGCCGGAAGCTAAGCCGAGACTCTTTGCTCGTGACGTTCTAATAGATTGCAAGACAACCGGATTTATAGTCAAAGCAAAAACCTTATCTGCGTCTATCTCAAATAGACTTTTTGGTAGCCCCAGGCCCATGACAATTGGAACATTCGCTACTTTGTACCCTTTCTGAGCTAGGTAAATAGATAGCGGAGTCTTTCCAGTTCGAGAGACACCAGTGAGTACAATATCAGCCTTGTGCAGGTTCTGGGGTAGAGCTCCATCGTCTTGCTTGATGGTAAACTCAATAGCTTCGATTCTTCGGAAGTAGTCTTCACTGAGGGAGTTCTGCCCTCCAGCTCCACGAGAAAGACCTGAAGGTGAAACACCAAGATGAGAAGAAATTGCCTCTGTAATTGGACCGAGGATGTCAGTGGATGGTACGCCCCACAGTTTGCAGGCTTTTCTTGCAGATTCAGCCAATGATGAATCAGCAAGAGTATAGACGAGCATAGCCCCTTCTTTTGCAGCTTGTTTTACAATTTCCATCAGATGCTCAATGTCGTCTATCTGGGCTCCAGCATCATTCATTTAGTATAAGAAAGCAGAATGACAAGATAACAATCAATGCAACGGCTGCTAGATCAAGAATTTTTTTTTACAAACTCTGAAGAATTGGCATCTGATATGAAACAAATTTGGGTCAGTTTTGAAGTTTCCAACCTACGGGCTATGGACAAGGGGCCAAAAGTGCAAGACCCTCGGATCAACATCTATGACTCAAATTCTGCTGGCAGTGAAGTTGGCCAGATTCAGATCACACAAAAAACGACTCAAGGGTCACCAAACATTTCCTAAGACAGAAACATTCACAAGAAGCCTGGAAGATATCAAGCATTCAGGACTATAAACTGGCACGGAGTCTGTTTGGATATTTAGTAGCCAATTTCAGTTCAGATGCTTACTGAGAAGTAATGCGCAGATAGAAGCACCTTAAAGTAACCTTTAGTGTGGATAAATCAACATGAAACAAGTCCAAGAATGCAAAGAGATAGTGAAAAACATTTGCCAGATGAAAAATCCATTTAGCCATCTTGAAGTGATCACAAAGGTAACAACGGCAACAGAAAATAGAATAACAAATAGAAATCATCATGAAGTTTCAACGTCAGAGACTCTTCTTGTCATATTTAACTACTAATAACAAATAGAAATCATCATGGAGTAAAGCCATTTTCATGACTCTTCATCTTATTCATGCTCCCAGTAGTCTAAGACTCCCGAGTTATCTCAACTGCTACTAAGAACAGACCAGCAGATTATTTTGACAGTCACTAAACGGAGAGGAAATATTATCCCTACGTGGCTAACATTTACAAGGTAAATTTAATAATGGTGGTGAAAGAAAGAAAATGCTGTAAGAGCAAGGGTACCCCTCGAGCTGTATTCTATGTGCTGAATGACACAAGTCCATATGCCAGGCATTTCCTATACAACTTCTTTGACACTTTCACTGACCCAGCTCAGAATGTGCTTATCCAGTAGAAAGATTCAAAGAAGGTCGCATGTAAGATTTCTGAGCTAACCTCTAATCCATCGACCAATGAGCCATGCTGTACCAACAGAGACAAAACCACAGCAGTGAAGTCACATGTTTTTTCATAGTGTTCATGAACCCTGCCCAACTGAGACCACTAATCTAAATCAATTCAGAATTCAGACAGAGCACAAGCAACCACCAATACCTCCCCAGGATTTAGGATTCCAACTTCCTAATTAGTGTAAGTGGTATTGGCAGCAAAGGACGATGGCCCATATGATTGTTGCAGTTGTATGTTTTATGAACATCGCGGTGGCTGTTATAACTTCTAGGGAAACAGTAGACAGATGATATATAGTCAAGCGCACCAATAGAAGATCGTTACAAATTGTGAACTAATGCATTTCTCTCAGCCCACTGAAACATCTTGAACTCTTCATTTACTACGGTTAAAGCCTTCTGATTAGACAAGTTTCACTCTGGAATTCCACCCTTGTAAATAGCTCTGACTCTCTCTGGCCAAAACTCTGAGCACATATGATCAAGATCGTACTCCAGCAGCTGGCTGCCAACCAAAACATAGTTACACACACAACATGGGAAGAGAAAGGCTCATGTTCTCAAACTTTCCTAGATTATTGTCAAACTCAACCACCTAGCAAGCATCTCAACCTTCAACATGCATACATCATTTACTCCCTCAACCCTCTTTTAAATTAGAAAACGAGGGTATCTTTCAAATAGCAGGAATGCCATAGAGTATGCTGTATACCCCAGCTAACAAGACACCATACAGTAACACAGTCACAAACTCACAACTCACAACCTTAGCTCTCAAAAGTAAAAAAAATTATCTAGGAACTGCTAGCAATAACCACAAGCCCGCTCCATCTTAAGACACTCGTACCCAGGACATTCCCAATTTCCCAATGTCAGGTCAAATGTACGTAGTCTTGCCATTTTCTCGATACCAGCCTATCAGCGGCTTCTTAATAAAAATAAGCATCAACCCAACAAATAAGTATACAATGACTCAGTAAGAAGTTCAGTTTAGTCCATTATAATTCGAAGTTCGAAAGTTAATTCAACTCAAGACAAAAAAGTATCCTCACTTCAACAATAGAAGTATTAGCTAGCAAAATACTTCAAAAGGCATTTTCTTTCTAAGTTACCTTTCAAGTTCATCCTTTTTTTCCCTTTAGTAATTCTATGTCAAACAAACTCAATACATACTTCAATCTTTCAAGTTAAAAGCGCCCTTTCTAGCCGCATTAGCATCAAACACTTCAATGCTTTTAACTTACTCTATAAACGAATAATTGGCCTCTCTAAAGTTAAAACCACTTTATATGCAAAGCTAGTTTAATGACACGATTATCTTAGAAAGCATAACGCATAGGTAGTGACATGCAAAAGATAGTTCATTTTGGAAGTACACTAGAAAAACGTGACCAATCTTTTTAGAAAAGCTAGATATATGCGTCGTGCTCATATAAAGGCCGTGTTTTTTAAGCTGGCTAAACTGAACTGGACTGAATTGAGTTGGACCAAACTAAAAGGACCCAAAAAGAACAAAAGAGCTGAAAATGACTTAAACTACTCAAAGTTAACTGAAGTGAAAGTAGTTGAAACTAAAGTAGCTAAAGCAAAATAGTACTTCGCAGTTTTTAGAGAGATCGTCTACAGTAGACGGAGCCCATATTAGCCCAATAAATAATTATGTCTTCTTTAACCTGGCCTTGTAAGAGCTTCGGGTGATTTAGCTTACATGGAACTCGTAGATGCTTACGGTTCTTAATAAAAATGTGTAAACAAAAATAGCTAGACTATAAAAATCAAATGTGACCAACTAATTTGCGACAAATGAGTACGAAACATACCCCGGAAAACAAGTGAGTGTTAACGGGGCAGCCACGATCAACCAAGCAATGATCAAACTGCCCCAACGCCGCGCTAACGGCATGCTCGGCCGTCCACCCGGTCCCGTCCGAAACCATGTATATCGCCTTCCCCTCTCTCACATCCACGTCATCTTCTCCCTCAGAGTCAGACCCGGTTCGAACCGGAGCAGGTGAAGTTACCACATGGGCCGTTTTATTTACTGACCGGTCCAATTTTCGGCCGGACCGTATTGCTCTAGCTCTAGACCATAGGTTTAGCTTTGCGCTTCCTTTTAGTTTCCGAGGCTGTGGTTCGGAAGGAGGTTTGGGTTCGGGTATTGGAGAGGATGGGGTTGGTTGGGTTTTTGAGAGACTGAAGCTTGTTGAAGCTAACATTTTATTTTGTTTTGTTTTTTGTCAAATTGATTTTTTTGTAACTTTAATAATAGGAGAAGTTGATGTCTTGATGACAATAACATGAGATATTTTGGGTGTTGGCGTAATGCTAATTAGGATCGGGCTTATTGATGAGCATTAATTAGTACTCCCTCTGATTTTAAAAGAATGACATTTTAACTACATTTACGTAGATTAATGGTAATTGTATTACATGGTTTTTTTCATTAATCCTACTCTT
>CAAKMY010112811.1:0-11200 GCA_901111285.1 Corrigiola litoralis | reverse complement strand
CCACCCACCCAATCCCCCGGCAGCCTCTTTTGAGGTGCTTGATGTTGATGATGTGAGTGGAGTTGTTCTTATGCATGTTACTTATGCTGCAGAACAGAGCTCTCCTCTTATGGCGTCCGACCCTGAGAATAGTCCTAAGGTTAGTTGCAATATAACTTTCTTCTCATTTCTTGTAAGGGCACCATAATCAGTACTATTCTCATGCTTCAGTGCTTACTTTATGACAGAATAGCTCTATTGATGAAAATACAAGTGAAGCTGTTCCATCTGAAGTGGTTGAAGATTCCATAAAAAGTGTAAGCTTACAAAATTGCTCAACTCATGAGATTCTTCATGTTTAATCATGTTGAACCTCTTGCCTTCCACTTACCACTGTTCTGTTGTTGGATAAGTTGTTTCCATCATGGAACTTACTGCCCTTTACCTATTCTAGAAAATGACTGTTGGAGGACTTATGGAAGCTTATGAAGTATGCATTACTAGCTTGCGGAAGTCACAGGCACGGCGACGAACTAATTCTCTTACAAGAATATCCCCTGTAAACTTTACCAAGAAGGTATTGTACCTTTCCTTTTGCTGTAGCCTGATTATCTGCATGGTTTTAGTATGTCTTTCTCAATTTTTTGTTTCCGAATCCCTTTTATGGTATAGAATGATCGTGATATCGTTTGCTATGTCCTGTTACTTTTTTTGTAACTGTGTTCTGTTTCTGAGAACCATTCTTTGTTTGGATTGTGTATTTGCAAGAGCTTTTCTATACTATCACAGTGTCATCCTTTTCATTTCATCCCTACACACTAGCTACAGCTATGCTGCTTATTATGAAAGATGGAAGGAGCCATGTCCCTTGGATCTATGATAAACAGGGCTCTTACCTTTATTTTCAATAGGCACTGTTACCACCTACCATTTTTTCTGATTCATAGTTGAAGAGACTCTTGCTTCTAGCTGGATTACATGTCTAAAAATCACCTTGGCGACAAAATCATTTTACAAATTCACCCCAATTTTCCTAATATGATTTCTACTTTGTGAAACAATAAAGATTTTGGGCGTGATAGGAAGATTTTGACACCCTTAATAACTGCATATAGTGTTTTGTGTATGTGTTTATACATCTACATTATGCGAACTTTTAAGCGAAATATTGAGCTAGCTTGTGAGATATAGGCTTATATTAAACTAACTTAAGAAGTTTGAAACATTACAGGCACGCCTTCAGGTATCTGAGTCAGTACTTGATCAGATAGTTTCACTAAATAGACTTGATATGGAGCTTTATAGATATGCTCAGGACATTTTTTTTCGGCAACATGACCTTGCTGTACAGGAGGTGGTGAGCGCTCTAATTTTTTTAGCCTCTGAACTTTCAACACATGTTCACATTTTCCAATTTTGTAGGCTATATGTATGAATTTGGTATGTTGTGCACATCTTTCCAAAAGCGCTTTTTACATAAGTTGATCTATTTCAGGTTGTGTTGCTGGTCTTATTTTTAAACTTGTTGCATCCTTTTTGGTTTTATGCCCAATATGGAGGTTATCTTATTTGTTTTCTTTTCTGTAGAACACACATATTGCATCCTTCATTAGTGATTTACATGCACTTTTGCAAGTAGTATCTTAGTGGCTTTGGACTTCGAAGTGACTAAAAGCATGCATGCTACAGTTACTAAATTAATAGCAGCATGCATTTTCTGTATCTGAGAGTAGGTTTGCTTCAACAGAAACCTATTTTCCTGTGAAATCATCGCTCCTTCGAGAAATTTTTGCATCTCTGTAATTCATTGTTAACTACTTAACTGCCTTAAAAAACAAAAAAAAAACCTCTGTGGTAGAGCTTATGGAAAATTGCTTCAAATGTGGCTTTCAACTATTCTCCCCTATTTTTCCTGCTTGCTATTGTGACGTAAGTTCCCCAATCATTTAGTTGCAGGAAGGACCAAAGGGTATTGCGATGAACTCATTTGCCGTTCCACCCTGGAGAGATATTTCGTTAGTCGCGGCAGTTGTTTTGGTGGTATTAGCTGTATGTCTATTTGTAAATGCAAGAAGAAGAACGTCTAAAGTTAAGGTGTAAACTCAAAGGTCCATTAAGAAACAGCTTCTGTTCTACAGTAGTGTACCCATTGCCCGATTACTTTGAATTATATTTTACTGGGGGGTATTACTCAGTTTTCCCCAAACAAAAGAGATTGGTGTTCAGAGCTTCACTGTAAATGTATATCTTGCTCCTCTTCCATTGTTAATATCGATAGTGGATTTTAATGGTGCCGCTGTTGGCAGTGCTGTAAGTGCCATGGCAGTTGTGCTTTCCTTTTTTGCAACTTGTGTCTGCATATGTGAAAAGGAAAGCGTACTGTTTCGAAATTTCTATTGCTTGATCATGAAAGAGGACTGTCTCTACTCTCTAAAGCTAGGCAGACACTCCGGTACTTTCTAGTGGGGTTATTGAGGTGGCGTTTGGTTGGCTTTAAAGAAGAATCAGGAATGGGTTTGGGTTTCTCCAACCGATACTAGGTTTTGGGTTTCATGTTTTTTTCCTTCCTAACTGATACTCCCTGGGGTTGTGAACCTGTTCTCACCCACCTGTTTGACACAACCCAATTACCCAAACCCTTAGGTATCAAGTATACTTGCCTTCATTTCATCAGATACCCAAAAGGAAAGAGAAGGAATGCTTTTTATGCAGTACAGACCGCAGCCACCTCTTCACGTCCATCGCTATCTCTGCACACCCACCTCTACCTCCTGGAAACTCATGGCCGCCTCTCCTCTACCGTCCCCTCCATACCTCCAACACCGTTGATTTTTGAACTTTTTTATTAATTGTATCCCATTGCTTGTCTGCATCGTGTGGTTTCTCTTGTAGCTAGGCTGATTTTGTAGTAGTCTTTTCAGAAAAGGAAAAGACCTTGACAGCTCGTTTGGTATATCTTCGGGATTGGGAATGGGAGTTGAGCTGGGAATTTAAGTGGGAATTTGTTAAATAACTCTCACTCCCATGTTTGGTATGTGAGATTGGGATTGAGAATAAAATAGTTAAATTTATGTTTATATCCTTTTTAAAGTGAAAGTGAATGGTTTGGATGGGTTGATTAGTTAAGTCAGGGTATCTTAGTAATTTTAAAGTGGAGAATGAATTCCCATCCAATTCCCACCCCTTCCCCTGGTAATAAATAATTGGGAGTTGAGCCTCCCAACTCCCATTCCCAATCCCTCTCAACTCCCAATCCCACCTAAACAAACAAGGGAGTTTGCTACATTGGGGGTTACACTCCCATTCCCAATCCCAACTCCCTCCATACCAAACGAGATGTCAAGGTTGTACAATGAATCACACCCTATTTTACGACCCAAAACTTGTGAATTGTATCACAACTAAAAGTTTACTTGAAAGTCAAAATTTCTATTCTATCCTTTCTTAATCCCTCCCCTAACAAGCATTTCTCCCTTCTCCCCGCCCTCATCCTTCTTATTCTCATTTCCTAGTTATTGCGTATTGCCGTATTTTTCAAAAAAAAAAAAAAAAACTCGTGTAAAACCTAAAAAGAGGTTATCGTCGTTAAAACTTAAAAATACTATGCCTTTTTCAATTAAACGCGAATAAACGAATATGTATCCGGATTTTTGCGAAAAATTAGGGTGTTTTGCTTGATGTGTCAGAATTTTTATTTCATATTATGATTTACCCTCGATTTTTATCCGATGTTTTTCAAATTTCAGCCGTATTAAACACGAACATCAATATTTTAAAGGTCAACTTTTATTTCAACGTATTTTTTCACTGTATTTTTGATTGATTTGCCGAATAATTTAAGACATATGTGATTTCAATTCGTAATTGAAGCAGCCTGCATGAAGGAATATGAAATCATAAAAATATGCAGTGTAGGTGGTCGTTCAAGTATACAAGATCAAACAATCAAAAATGAAAAGAAACAAGGAACAAATCATATACTTTACTTAACCAAGAAGACATCCACAAGTGATAACTAGTTTGTATCATTTACATACAATTCAAGCATACATCCGGTATCAATGAATGGACAACAAGGCAACTTGACTTATGCTAATACAGTAAAATCGTTTAAGAGTTGTTCAGATAGATCCTTTCGTGGAGTTGGTCAATGCACGTTAAGAAGAATAAAGATCATATCCTTGAGTATCAAGGGAACAAATACAACTAACTCCAAAGAAAGAGGAACGTATAGCATAAAGCGAGGGGATGTGGAGACTGCTTCCGAAGATGTTGCAACAGATCTATTGAGTGAAGGACTATATACTAAAGGCCATTGTTGAAGAGGATACAACAGATCAAGCATTAAAACTCCATTACTTACTCTCTTGTAATCAGAAACAAGTCCGCATGCAACAATCATAGTGAAACACATTTAAGGGTTGATAGACTAAATCTCTCATGGTTTGTCCCTATTTTAAAGGTTGTTCACATACAAATCTTGTTATCATTCTTTAGTTCTTGCTATTTACATCTCTGTCATCCAAGTTTCGTATTATCTACCGTAGTTGACTTCACGTCCATATTTCATATTTTCACGAGTAGATCACCTAGTTGACCCACATTCATCATCATATATTGTTTGTAAAGTTTTATCATAAACATTTTGGCGCCCACCGTGGGCATCTAGTTGATGTTTTAGCTCTATTCGCTTGTCAGCACTTGATTTGCATATAACACACCAAAAACCACAAAAGAAGTTTCAAGATCAAGATCATCCTTGTAGCCCTGCTCATAATGAATATAAGAAACATTTGGCTGATTCTTGTTCTAGCAACAACCATACCTGTGAAACTGAGTATGCTAGTACCAAGCATATCCAAGAGTCAAAAAATATGATTCATGTTCGGAACTCTAAGATGAAGAAGCCGGTTGCCGCTCAACAAGATGAGATCCTAAACATAAAGCAACTCCAAGACATTGAGTTACCAAACTGTAACACATCAACAAAGTCATGATGGAGCAGCTGTTTTCCGTGACATCTAAGGCAATCAATCAAGGGAAGCAGCAGATCCTTGACCTAGATCCGATCCAGCTCGACATGAATGGTGACGGTCATACTAAGATGGTGGGTTGACCACTCCTGTCCAAAACCGAGGTACTGCCTTTGATGGTCAAGGAGCATGTGCATCAAGAATAGGTAAACAAAGATCCACGGTAACTTGAATATGTCTTTTATTCCAAATATGCGAAGGACTAACCTTTCAAGAAATGAAGACCTTGTTATGAGGCAAATGCAAGAGCTACGAGAGATGATTAACAAGATCCCATGAGTACCACCTCCCTTGGCGATGGCAACCGCGACCAGTTTTGTCGACTCTCCTTTTGCGGATCCTACCAATGACGGACCTCTCTTAGAAGTTCCTCGTTCCAAATATCAAGCTGTATGATGGCCCCACAGATCCCTAAGAGCATGTGGCTTTGTACAAACAAAGGATGATGACCATCCCGATTCCTCAACATTTTAGAGAGGTTTGCATGTGCAAGGAGTTCTGGTCAACCATAAAGGGTCAACACTAACTTGATTTATTAATTTGTCTATTGGTTCAATAACTACATTTGCAGATTTGGTTAACAAGTTTAATATACAGTTTGGTAGTAGTAGAGAACTAGATAAGCAAAGCAGGGACCTATACAAAGTTGTCCGAACTTCAGGTTAACCATTAAGGACTTACCTCAATCGTTTCAATAGAGATAAAGTTTCCATCCCACGATGTGACATCTTGACTGTTGTGGAAGCATTTATATAAGGTTTGGCTAAACACTCATAACTAAAAGCTGACAAAATACCCTTGTACTACTATTGAAGATGTACAGATCAAGGCATTGGCTCACATAAGACTTGAGGAAGATGGAGTCATAAAGTCAGAAAAAGATGAATATAAGCAGCCTAGTAGAACAACAACAATGGCTACAATCGCAAGAAGGACAACCGTCACGAACCCTATCCGAAAGGGGACAAAGAAGAACTGAATGTAGCTGGACAAACTTACCTCCTGGACTTTGTAAATACAATTTTTGTGTACATTTTTGAGCACCTGGACCCGTCTAGGCAGACTTGGGGTCACTTGGAAACCACCGCTTAGGGGCGGAATCCGGCAGGGTTAGGGGCCCTTTGGACCGGTCCCTAGTTTTTCAGGTTCCTATGCTGTTTGCGTGGCTGAGTACCTGGTTGTGGGACTGGAAAGTCCGCCGGCAGATGGGGGGTGTGCCAGTGCAAAAATAGAAGAGGACCAGGTCCCTGGCCTGCGCCACCAGTGACGACTCAAGAACCTGGTGACCGTGTCACCAATGGCGACGCAGGGACGGAGGCAAGCGGTGCCTTTTCCAACCATGTTTAGTTGTTCGGATCAGAGTCGCCACCGAGATCTTATGGTTCTCAAAAATCGTGTGCCTTTCGAATCTAGTTTATGACCCAAGAGGGTACATGAGATGTAAAATTCGATGTGGGCCGCTACCTCAAATATGAGCTTCTCATGGATGACTCCAATGGTAATGCATTCCACATATTCAGATTCAGGAGCAAAGTATCCAATTGGACATCAATAAGGTGTACCGAGCCAAATTTTCTGTTAGTAATAGCCTTAAAAAAGTTTTGTCGTTATATTCATACAAGTATATTAGATCTGGTTGTCACGCCCTAAATATATTAGATTTATGCAGATTTTATTACACATAAAGTTTTTATTGATCACTTTGATCATGCAATGGTTTTAATATCTAGATCTAAGCACATAAACGATAATTGTTAAGTATAAAGAAATAAGCTTTGGAAGGGGCCCTTGGGAGACATACGGTAGTGTTGGTCGCCTTGATTCGCCTTTCTAGGTTGATGTGAACGATCTCGCTCGATCCTTCGTTATCACAGTTGTATAAGTTTGATTTTTGTTTTTGTGATGAGTTTGTCTATTTAGAATTATGACAGTCCTAGATGTTCCCGTGGATGAACAGTTATGTCAAGAAGTGTAAGGGTACTCGTTTTGCAATGTTTGTTCTAAGCGTTAGAATTGTATTAGTTAAATATGATTTTATGAGAGAATACAGAGTGTGCAATAAGGTTGGACCTGGAAAATTCGCGAACCTAAATAACGTTGAACCAGATTTTTGAATCAGAAGAGGGGTATTTATGGTCAAATGACCAGCATAAGAGTCAGAATTGGAGTACGTTTAGGAAACTCGTGTCGCCACTAGCGACGCCAACTTGGAAGCCGCGTCACCAGTGATGGCGGAGACTAGGACTTTGCTCCAAAACTAGGTTTCTTGAAGTAAAACGTCAATTAAATACATATTTTGTGAGTCAAGATTATGTCCGGATTACTAAGTATTAGAGTTTGAAATATATTTTTCTCATGAGACTATTCTGGAATGTTTAGGAAGTCGTAACTGACTGATATTGTTAAGAGATCAGGTTTGTAAGAGAGTGAGATTGACCAGGACTGTACTTTTTGGTTAGTAGTGTCTTAATAGGACTCTCAAAAGTTGGAAGACTTGTCATGATTATTCCGGAATGGATCATTTTAGGCATTTTGGTAATTTCAGGCTAAAATATTCATTTTCGGACAGAATGATCTGAGAGCTGGGTACTAGACCAGGATAGGCCCAATGATGCGTCACCACTGGCGACGCACAAGGCCCATCTTTGTGTCAATAGTGGCGATGCGCAAGGCCCATCTTGTTGGGCATGTTTTGGTGCAGGTTTCGTTTAGTTTGACTATTCTTGACTTTGTACCTTCTGATGCGATACAAGTTTGATTTCTTGATTTTGGGCCTGGGTAGTACATGCTAAGTCAAATATAAGCTGAAAATACTGTTTAATTATATTTTCAGACCTATTTTGTTTTGGCTATAAATGGTATTTTATGGGCTAAATATGGAAATAATGTGAATAACTTAGAATCTCGTTTGATTTGCACATCTTTGAAACACAACTTTTCATGGTACACTATTTAGTCTAGGTATCATCACTGGGCCAAAATGCATGACAGATTGGGGTGTCTACAAGATGTTAAAGGTGTTTTTAAAGCCATGAACGACATCCCAAAGAATGTCAATTGTCCAAAGAACACAACCAAGGTGTCATGTTATAGACATTAATCAAAGTACCATGACTTCCATGAAGATGTCGGCCATAAGACAGAAGAATGCATTGCCTTGAGAAAGGAGATCATCCATCTACTCAACAAGGGTCATTTAAAAGATCTATTCAATCCAAACAAAAGAAATGGAGATGACCATAAGAAGGATGATGGCTTAGAAGGGCCAACACCCCTCCACATATAACCAGAAGGATAAATGTTAGTTCTTGTAGCTCTTAATTTGTGGGCTCACATATTCTGCAACAAAGAAAATTTATAGGTAATCAAAGATAGACAACCCATAAATACAGGTTGATGCAGCATAAGTTATCCATCAAGGATCATTAACCTTTGACAAGTCATATCATTTACAAGTCATATCATTTACAAGTCATAGACCCTCAGCATGATTCCCTGGTGGTCACCTTGCCAGTGGCAAATTGCGTGCTAGCCAGGATTTTGATCGATGTGAGGAGTTCAATCAACTTGCTAATCCTTAACACTCTATGAGAGATGGACCTGAATGCAGTCATATAAGAAAGCAGTCAACATTTGTTGTTGGATTCGGTGGAGAAGCCAAACATACCGAAGGAGAAATAAAATTTCAAGTATATTAAAAGGGAGTAAATTCTTTTGAAACTTTTTGTGTGATAGATTGCATGTCTTCCTAAATTATGATATTAGGCAGGCCATGGATCCATAATCTGAGATGATTTGCATCCTCATATCATCAATGCAGAAAGTTTCTAACCGAGGGGAGAGTAGCGACCATCAAAGGAGACCAGCGAAAAGCCAAAGAATTTTATTCTTGTACAATGAAACCATGCATGTAGGTACCTGGAAAGCATAGCAACTACAGCAAAGACAAGTCCATCAAAAGCACTCGGAACTAGAAATCATCCGGAACCATAAAAGAGAAACTAATTATAGTGTCACAAGACTTGTCAAAAGATCTTAAGGTGCTGAGATAGGAGTTGTTATACCACCACTTATCGAGGTATAACTAATCAATTTTTTGAAGGAAAATTTGCCCAAAATATTACCAAATTTGCCTCATCTTACAAAAATATTCCCACGTTTGGTTCATTATTTCCGTTTTTGGTTCCATTGACCGGTTAACTTGTCTTATGGCTAATAGGCGGTCACTTATATGACATGGCTTTCGGAATCACATTTTACACAGCCCCCCATTAGTTTATTTGCAAGACTGCAACTCCTCTACCCCAACCCAAAAAACTTTTACCCTCCCTGTACTTTCCTTCCTTTCCTAGACACCTCCATTCACCCCCTCCCTTGCTTCTTACTTCTTCCAAAAAAAGCCCCTTGTTTCCCCCACCAAATCCACGAAACCCCTAACATCTCATCACATCCCATCTTTTTCCCTTTGTACTTCTCTCATCAAAGACCTTACCTTTCAGTCTCTTCATATCTTTTCATCCCATATGAGACACACGTTTTTAACAACTTAGGTGGAAAGGGTGAAATTGCTTCATTGTCAAGGGTGCATTTGAGAAATTGGTTCGGTGTAATGGAGATTGTGCAAAAATTCACGAGGGAGGGGATAGTTTGAATGGTGGTGGAGAAACACGTGTTATATGCCCCCTTATTAATGAGTAAGAGTGACGGTTCAAGCATGGGTGGAGGTAGAAGGTAGACTTTGAGGTTAGGTTGGGGTTAATGGCGGGAGGGGAAGATCATATAGAGGGCAAGGGAGGGAGTCACTATAGGAGGATGGTTTGGATGATGGACTATTTTGTTGGTTGGTGCTTGGTTTTTGGGTTGGACATCATTACTAAAGCTTGAATAAGAGAGAGAAGAGGAGGAAGATCTACAAGGAAAAAGAAGGTAGAAGAAAGGGGGTGATGAAGGAAAAGGGTGAATAAATTACCTATATGTCCTTGCTTTACTAATGGATTTGACGGTTTTATCCTTGTCATTGGCCACGTAAATGAGTTTTTACCGGGTAAACCTGTTTGCAGTTAATTGGGACCAAAAACAGAAAAAATGACCCAAAACTTAGGATTATTAAGGAATAACCCAAACTTAGGAAATTTTTTTGGAGAATGAGACAAACTTGAGATTATTTTAAGGAAATTTTTCCTTTTTTGAAAGATAAATTACATTATTTTTTATGGACACATGAAGATATGACAAGTATAAGCTAAGGATGTAATTGTGCATGAGTTAAATGTTAACCCAACGTTTACGCCAATCCAGTAGAAAGAAGAAACTTTTCTCCGAAACGAAGCCAAATCGTAAATGATGAGGTAGCTAGACAAACCATTCATGGCAGGTATGATCAAAGAGGTAAACTACCCTAAATGGTTAGAAAATGTTGTAGTTGTCCGCAAGAAAAATAATAAGTGGAGGGTATGCATTGGTTACATAGATCTCAATAAGGCATGTCCCAAAGACCCCTGCTCTTTACCTCATATAGATGTTATGATAGATGCTACTGCGGTCATGAAATGTTAACATTCGTGGACGCGTCATCTTGCTTCCACCAAATCCAGATGGACCCAAAAGACGAAGAAAAAACAACCTTTATGACGAACAAGGGGATATATTGTTATACTGCAATGTCTTTTGGTTTAAAAAATGGAGGTGCAATTTATCAAAATCTGGTCAACGTAATATTCAAGGACCAGATTGGCCATACCATGGAGGTATACATTGATGACATGGTGGACAATATCGGACATCCACGACAAAACGTTCAATGTACTCGAGAAATACAATATGAAGCTCAACCCAACAAAATGCATCTTTGGTGTCTCTTCAGGTAAATTATTGGGATACATTGTTACAGAGAGAGGAATTAAAGGGAGCCCAAACCAAATCAAAGTTGTCATAGAGTTGAAGTTACTGGTAGGACAAAGTCCTGTGTGTCAATGCAAATTATTTCCATCTATTACTAAACCTAAGTATTAGCAATAAGTCGGATCAAATCCACTAGGATCAGTTGTTTACGTTATCAAAGGTCACAAAAAGAGGGTTTCGTAATTTGAGTATCTATCATTCTAGTCAATCTAATCTAATGAATAAAGCAAGTAACTTTGAGTGTTTCTAAAGTTTAACATGTACTTCGGTCACAGATCATATCATCA
>CAAKMY010112810.1:0-15823 GCA_901111285.1 Corrigiola litoralis | reverse complement strand
TATCAACGAGGAAACGTTTACACAAAGTTTGAGGGGAGACGAGATACTATGTGGGTTCCCACTCCTCTAGCAATAGCAACGCTAGTTCTTATAATAGTTATCTTGTCCTTAGTTATTAATGTTATTACGTTAGGTGACCTAGCTGAATTTCTTTCCACTTACTTCAATTCGATCATCTAAGGTGTTGTTTGTGAATTGATTTCAATATCGAACCCTAACCTAACCCTAACCCTAAACCTAAGGTATAACCTTACCTTAATAACGTACCTAGATGCAACCATCATTACATATCCAAAAACTCTAAATCACACCTAACAATCACCATAAAGGACAATATAGAAGAAAACGCCTCCAACAGCGCGCCACTTGCGCTAGCTTTAACATATGGATCCAACCACCGATTTGAAGGTCACTTTAATTACGTCTATGTTGTTCACTTCTACGCATCCGCCTCCTACCTACGCACCACACGACACCAGTAGAACTCATGACACTTAGTCCTCTATTAACCTCATTGTTGACTTGGTTGTAGCCGTTGATCTTAGTGATCTACGCTGCAAAGTCGATGACAAGGATCTTGGGCCTGACTATTTGTAGGTGGTTTGGACCATCAAATAAACATATGTACTCTGTATGTGCTTAGTTGAGACATCTACTGGCATTCATGTTCATTATGACTAAGGTGTACCTACCCGATCTATGGTGTTAAAGGATCGATTGATTTCTATGATATCGGTACGTGGTTTATTGTGATGCATTAGGTAATGTATTTTGGCTTTTTTTTTGGGTTGATTTGAATGTCTCGTCATTTCTTATATGTATTCTCTACATTCAATTTTTTTTTTTGGTACAAAGGAAGGTGCAAACACCACAACAAAAATTAAACTAAACGTAACTTAGAGATGCTCATGAGATCCTCAAAGAGAATACTATGAGCACTAGGTGGGGGGTAATTGAATTCCTTGTAGCCCTCCTGGAGTCCAACTCCAACATTTGCGAAGAAATCCGCCACTGCATTAGCTTCCCTATAGATATGCTTGGCCACAATTTGCCAATCTTCAAGCTTCAGTAGATCCCGACACTGTGATGCTAAGTAGAAGTTGGGGTTCCAAGGAGGAACTTCCTTAGTGATCAAGTAAAGTGCCACGTGTGAATCAAGCTCCAAGAACACCTTGCTTAGACCAGCGCTTCTAGCTAACTACAAACCATTTAGCACTGCCAACAACTCAGCTCGAACTGAGCTACACCAACCACAGCTCATAGCAAAAGCTTTAAAGAAAGTTCCTGTGTGCATACGGATGATGCCTCCCGCTCCAGCAACTCCCGGGTTACCCTTTGCAGCCTCGTTCGTATTGAGCTTCCACCACCCCTCAGGTGGAAAGGACCAGTGAACTGAAACTTCCACACGTTTCCTTTTCTGACCATGGAGCGCAGCTAATTTCTCCTCCTCGATGAGAAGTTATTGGAGCGCTTGATGTTTGACAAAATCATACTGCCTATGAGGAATGTCACTCGTGCGACCAAAGACCCTGCAGTTTCTCCACTTCCACAACCACCAAAGAATCGTGGCAAACACAGCTCCCCAAGAGGTCTCCGTTCCAAGATCAACCGAAAGCCAATCTTGGAGATTTTTATTGAAAAAATCATGTTGTTTTTGTAATGGAACAAGGTGAATCCAGCATTCCTTTGTGTCTGGACAATCTCGCAATAGGTGAAGTTTATCTTCCACAAGGGTAGGGCAGGATCCACAAGTAGGATCATTCGTGAGATGACGCTTTTCTCGGCTCAAATTGGTGAGGATTATTCCATGAACAAGGATCCAAAGGAAAGTTCAAACTCGGTGATTCGTTTTGAGTCTCTTGCATGTCCAAATCTTTTTCCATCTCTCATCAGTTACATCCCCCAAAGGTTCACGAACTAAAGTCAGAGCAGACTTGATGGAGAAACCACCAGAGGGGCTAGGGTTCCAAGAGAAATTATCCGGTGCTTCATCTAAGGCAACGACTGAAAGATGCAATTTTCTGCAAAATGTGAGAGGGCAATAAATTAAGCCTCAAACTTCTCCCAGTCCCAAGTGTTCCCACGCCACATATCCGAGACAGTGAAGCCAACTCTTCATCCGTGAGTTCTCGCAAAGCAGGTTCCACAAGAGAAGTACTATCTAGCCACCTATGGGACCAAAAGAAAGTGCGCCTCCCATTGCCAATCACTGATCGAACTCCTTTGCGTAGAGTGTCAAAACCATGGACAACTCCTTTCCAGATATAAGAGCAGCCCTCCATGTGATTAAACATATCATTATCTCTACATACAACATGACCATGGTCTCTAACGAATAACGATAGCATGTATCATCTCTCAAACTAATTCAAGCGCAATAATATACTCCGTAAGTAATAAACAGTCAAGTTACGACAATGGAAAAAAAAAAACATGAATAAAGTATCACTGAATCAGTATTAGAGGCAATACAAAAAGAACAACAATCAACAATACCCAACAATATTTAACAATTACAATAATTAAAAAGGAAGTATTCTTCCTTTCCCTTATCCATAAACAACGAGTAAGAAAATTAACTTGGGAAAACAAAGCAAATACGGAGTAAAATCTAAAAGTTTCAGAGAAGAAAGGGAGATCGAAACGCTAGCTGTACCATAAGTATTTCAACATTCACATGACCGTACGTGGTCTAAAAACAAGTTGGTGAAACATGCACCTCGTCATGTGAACTGAAGTCGATCTAAAGCATAGGAACAAACCAAAAAGGGCAACAATAAGATGATTTCATGTTGTTTCCCACACTTAACGGATGTATGCTCTTATCATCCAATTTAAAAACGCCCATGTCATGGCCTCCAAGCCTATGTTTGGTGTAAGAATATTCATCTCTGTAGTCATCAGTGAAGTATATGCAATTGGGCTCGAATCCAGATTGAGAAGCACAAACGGCCATGGTCGTACTGTTACCCACGAATAGTGAAACATCCTGTAGATTTTGCAACTCCTTCCATTCTTTTGTGTGGAAATTTAGCCTATAGACCTTAAAATCAACCGTTTTATAATGATCAATATCATGATCATCATCTCTAAGTCTCTCATCTTCGTCCTTCTCCAATGCTATTATCCTCAAAACCATCAGAAGATCATGGCCGTACTCAACAATATAAGTCATGCTGTCAACATACTCTCTATTAAAAACATTATCAACTATATCTCTAAGCCTTAGACTTGGTCGATATTCTTCTAGCACTGGAGCTAACTCATTGTCATGGAGGTCACAGTAGAGCATTCTCCCACACATGCCCACAAAAAGGAGACCGTGATCATTGTGATATAAAACATCCGTCAAGCCGGTAATGTCTTTTATCATATTACTTGACCCCTCGATTGGCGTCCATTGTTTGTCACCAGGCTTTGCAAGAGCTGCTCTATAATTATCGCCATCATAGAACACAACTGTTAGTAATGTCTCATTACCATTACCACAACCGCTAGTATCATGGGCCACACTTGGTACCTTGAGTACAATTGCTTTTTCTATGAAAAAGGCGCGCATGAATTTGCCTGATTCTTTCCATAGGCCAGGAAGTGTTCGTCGAGATGGAAGGGTGAGTTGAGTCTTGGTGAGAGGGTTGAACATGTACATCTTGTGACCAAGACCCGACGTTACTATCCAGCCACAAGGTGACCCCCAACATGCCTTTCCATACAAGTTAGGGCAGTCAAGAGTGTAACACTTGTTTAGGGCGAGATTCAGAAAGTTCCGTCTATGCAGATTATTAGGCCCGAATTCAGCAAATTCAGTTTGTTCTTCCACATTGTTCTCGTCATCTTTTATGTTGTCTAACTCTCCAGGTTCATACGTAGTTAATTCCCCTTGATCAAGTTCATCACCAAAGATCTCCATATTGCCATCTGTAAGCATAAGCCTCGGGGTCTGCCGAGTCCAGCCTCCTCTCATTCTTTCCAAATCACAAGCTGTAGCCGCGCGATGCCACGAATGACAGACAAGCGAAGTCATTATAAAGTCTTCAACAGATAGCAAGTGGTTTTCAATCATTCGAATCAACACATCATTCGGTAGTTCAGACCAATTAACATCCATTGTTCTTCGTCTTTTCCTGAAATTGTAGAAAGTAATGCATGAGAAAGAACACAAGAATTCTTTTTGTTCTTTGAACTAAGGTGCACAACAATCATAACACGTATTAAGCTTTAATTAAGAGCACAATCTACATACTGTAACTTACGAAAAAATTGTAAATCTTCATATTATTCATGTACAAATAAAAATAATTTTACATGACTGAAAGAACAACAGGTAGCTAGTACGACGTATATACGATCATATCCGACGAAAAAATTCATGCAAGAAAAATAAATACAAATAATCATGCAACAAAGCTCGATATCATACCTGGGATTTGAATAATCTTCCTCTTCCCTTACCATCTTTTTAGGATCAAGCTCCCGCATAGAAGGCATCTAGTTGCAAGCAAGGTTAATTAGGAGTAAGGCAGGTGCGCGGGACACAATTAATAAGCACCTACTATAATTTCTTGATTTTTCAATCTTTACGAGTGCAGAGTTATGTGACAGAAGATATGACCTACGGAGTAATATATATAGACCACACAAGCCGCGTTAACCCTCTTAGTCTCCTACCCAAGGTATAATTCTATGCATGCGTAAACCGACTCGGATTATTATGACTTTCCTAATTTTGAAAAGCGGTTGTCAAGTTGTTAAAACCGACTCAAATATGAAACGCGGACAAATTCACCAGTAATGTCATAGACATGAACTCCATCGTTTAAGGACTCCTTTAATTATTATTAGAAAAAGGACTCTTTTTAATTAGAGGATAAATATTACAATAAATTAAGATGATGTGTAAAATTATTGTATAGTAAGATTTTGTATTTGTTATGTTTGATCATAAGTTTGATCCACAACACATATAAAAAAATCATGACCTATAGATACGTCTCGAAATTGACTTTAATACTAGAGACTTTTGTACTATATATTTAAAAACTTAACAAAATATAACTTAAATTGGAAAATTGTGCTTTGAACTAAATCTGAGATGTTTTTTAATGCTTCTCATTAAAAGATATAAAATGCCAGTTTTAATGAAACTAACTCTCGAAAAAAAATTGAAGAACTTTATGAAGAGATTTTATTTTTTTAAAAGTATACAATTGTTCACGTTAGCTTAGAATCTAAGTTGCTTCTCATGTAAATTCTCTCGCCTATTTAAAAAACACAGCTAATTTTGTGAAAGACCGTCTACTTCGAATAAGGAGCCCATACTGGTCCAACAAAGACAATAATCTCTGATTTAAATTGGGCTTGAAGAAAGGTTGAGGCGATTTCCTTTACAAAGAACTTGTTTGTTTTTATCACGGTATTTTCCGATAATTTGTGTTAAAACATTCACCCCCTCCCGAAAACGAACCTCGTGTTGGCTGTTTGTATGCTTCCCCCCTTCAATCATATATCATGTTTTCCCTTTATTTTTCCATTATATCAAAAGATTCAAAATCTTAATGATTATACTCTCTTTCTCTCAATGTATTGACTATCATCTATGTAAGAATTTGCCTGATTACTGGCTCCTAAATGTAGGCTAGTTTTGGCAAAGGAATTGCGCATTGAAAGGCTCCTTGTTCATACAAACCTCTTGAATTGCTTACGAATGATGCATTTTTGGCATGCTTATCACAAAGTTGGTTGGTATGAGTACGTGTTAAAGACTCTCATCCCTTAAACAAGTGGTGAGGGATTCGAATTCTAACTCTTCTAAATAGAGCAACCAAACATGAAAAGGACTACCCATTGCTTTCAGTGTCCCAAAAAATAATATAATCCCTACTATCGATGGGAATACTCCTTAAACACCAAAAAAAAAAAAGGTGTTTGCGTGCCGAGAATGATGCATTTTTGGCATGCTTTCATGAAGTTCTTTTTTTTTTTTTGACAAATCTTAACAAAAATACTTTCATGAGATTATGACTTTGCAAGAAATTGATAAAGTATTTGTGCTGGTTAGTTGAGGTTGACCACGTCTTTCGTGAAGCCAACATGTGTGCTAGCTGATTGGCTCACTAACTATAGAGTTTTTCAAGTAGATACTCTCATTGTTCTACATAGTCCTCTTCCTCGCCTCATGCAATTCATGTTTTGAGGATTTGTATGGGATGTCTAGGTAGGCCAATTATTAAGTGTTTACAGTAGCATGTAATCACATCCTAAATATATATTGTATCTTGTAGTGTTTTTCTTGTAACCTATTTTAAAAACAAAAAGTACAAGAAAAATAATAAAAGGTAACTGAGAACACATTATGTGTTCCGATAGTATAGTAGAGATTGTGGTCTAACTAGGCTTAAAGTGATTGGTACTTAGTTTTTTGGTTTGGGGTCGGTCCTCTCCTCTTTTTCTTCACTAAATAAACAATAAAGAAGTGCACAATCATCACAATGGATTCTCCATTATATCAAGATAGGTAAATTTTTTTATTTGCGCGTCAATTTTGATAAAGTGTACATTAGTTATTATTTCTTTTTTCTTTGTCCTCCTTTCATTATTCGTTATTTCTTTGCATTAGTTCATGTCTTCTCTTCTGACCTTTTCTATTTTAGTTTAATTTGTTTAAATTTTTATTTCACTATAGGATTATTTATATGTTTTTTTTATGATCAATGAATACTTAGATAAATTTATTTTTGTAAATTGATTATATGGGCCACATGGCTTATGGTCTTAATTTTTTTTTCATTATAGTTGTAGTTATCATAAAATTATTTTTATATATACAGCCAACAACTTTCAAAGTTGTATAAAACTAACCCATTAATATGGGCATAAAACATAGCATTTAATTCTACCTTTGCACATAGAACATACTATGAGCGTCGTTGTCCGTAGAGGGGTCCTTCTAGTGTTAGGAGGGGACATGCGTTTGTACGGACGCTCGAGAGCCTTACCTCATAGGGAGTAGGCCTTGGGGGTAGGGATGGCAACGGGTCTTGGACCCTACCCAGACCCGTTGGACCCGATACCATATGTAAGGGTCTGGATCTTTAAAATTTGGACCCTACGGATATGGGTAGAATATGGGTTTTGTGTATACAAAAAAGGGTCTGGGTCTGGTATCTCGGACCCAGACTCTATACCAGACCCTTTTAGATTATTAAAAAAATTAAAAAAAATGTGAAAACATGATACACTCAGTAACATTCCCCATTTGGCCATTTTCCCTTCATAGTCACCCACTCACCCTCACTCAAACCCTAGCTCAAGCTCGTCGCCTACCACTCAACCTCATTCGGATCTCGGATGTTGGAACTTTATCAAAATTATTTGGACTTGCTTGATAGTTTGGATCTATTAAAAGATCAACATTTGTGTAATTATGCGATCGAATATTATGAGTTTGGAAGTTAATTGGAAGTAGGACCATTATCAATACATAGGAATTGTTTGCACAAAGTTCTTTAAAAAAAGGACCCATTTTGGACCCGCATACCCTTCGGATCCGTAGGGTTCGGATATGGGTCTGCTAATTCTAGACCTCTAAGATATGGGTAGGATCTGGATCTCTACTCTAAAAAAGGATATGGGTCTGAATACTACTGGACCCTGCCTAGACCCTACCTATTGCCAGACTCTAAAAGAATAAAATGGGAGGACATGTTAGCCTATGAGAAATTCACGAGTTTACGTTCATTAACCTTTATGATTAGATTTAAACATGTTCTAGATTTTTGGGTGCGGAATATTCCTTCAGATCCTTCTATATTTACGTCCCTCTTTTGCATGTATATAAATAGCGCTCGTCTCTCTTCTCATCCACCACGTACCTCAAGCTTATCATAGCTATTAGCTAAACGTTACTCTAAGACATTTATTTTACGTGACCAATTTATCTTTTTTTTTCATAATGGCTGCTTTGAAAGCGATACATGTTTCAGATGTGCCTCATCTCGATCATGTCAAAGACAATGCAGCTATGTTGTTCCCCGCCATCTTTTCTTCAGGTACTTTACCTCTTCATTGAACGTATAATTGTGCATGTTACTTTAATGAATTTAAGAACTCTAACGATAAAATTCCAACATGAATCCCCTTTTCGGCTAGGTCTAGCTTGATGGTCTGGAAATATATTACTTTCTTGTTAATATGTGATCATTGTGCAATTGAGATTCTCTGTCCCAATATGTGTCCCATTTCATTACGAATGTGTTTATCATATATAGGTGTGGATATAGAAGAAGGAAAGACATATAAGTTGGACAAATTTATGGTCATGGGACACAGGGGCAGCGGCATGAACATTCTACAATCTTCTGATCCTAGAATGAAAAGTATCAAGGAGAATACCATTCGTTCATTCAATCATGCTGCTCAATTGAGCCTTGATTTCGTTGAGTTTGATGTTCAGGTACCTCAATAATTTTCCTTAATGGTTTATTCTTTCTTTAAAAATTTTTGTGACGGTGATGAGCTTTTGGTGCCTTGGACCGTGGGGGAAAGATCACAGGATTATCGCCGCGAATTCTAGGTCTCTGCCCAGATACATGCACAATATCACGCGTGTCCTCCTTTTGGAATTGTTTTAACGTGGGATTGTTTTGTTTTCTTCTTCTTCTTACTATTGAGAAGATAATATATTAAATGTTCATGGGGACTTTTTGTCTCTTTTTTTGTATAGCAACATGATCATTATGATTTGCTTCAATTTTAGTGATGATTTCCCCTTAATTAGGAAGAAGGTCAATGTAGGTTGGAACTTATAAATAAAAACAAAAGTGAAAGATAACACTTGAAAATTGAAAATTGTTTGTATTTGATGTGATTTGACAATCACTATGATTTTTGCCATCCCTCGCGAGACATTTCGAGATGCAATGTGGTTCTCTCTGGTTTGTACTAGAGAACTTAGTAAAACCGTGTCAAAACTCAAAAGTGCCTACCGATTACCAATGTATACTACCATTCCAATGCCCACTATGCTCCTATAAAAGTTATAGAATTTTTGACACTGCCAAAATAACTTTGATAATCCTCTTCATCACTTGCGTGCACAATCTGATCACATGACAGTATGACACTGCATCACTTGGAAGTTGAAACTGTTTTCTGAATGCGTAATTAGTGAGCTAGTAAAAATGAAAAATTTAAGTTTGTAATGCCATGTAATCTAAGCTCTGTTGCTTGGCTTCAAAAGAAGTACTGATCTGGTTTATATCTCTCTGTGGTTTGTGCATTTCCCCTCCTTTTTTCTTTTTTAGTAATGGCTGCATGACAGATGATCCTCAAAGACCAAAAACCCTATATTTGTAGGTGACAAAAGATGACTGTCCAGTCATTTTCCACGACATAAACATTCTCACCAAAAATGAGGTGAGTTTAAAATCGATCCCTCTCCTTGCTAATTTCTTGTAATATCTATGATTTGCTAGAATTTACTAAATGCTGATCATATATGCAATACCAAATGAGCTCAGGGGGTCATTATGCAGAAAAGAGTCACAGATATTACCTTAGAAGAATTTCTGAGTTATGGACCACAGAAAGAACCGCAAAAGGTATTAGCTCATTAATCATAAACACGAAGCAGATAAAGTTTGGAAATGTTAAGGTTGTACTCATGCAGTCATGTATCTTTATGTCAAGATCAGGTGGGGAAGCCTTTGCTTAGGATGTCAAAAGATGGGAGTATATCTGAGTGGGATGTTGAGATTGATGATCCTTTATGTACACTCGAAGATGCATTTCAGAAGGTTGACAAGTCCTTAGGCTTCAATATTGAGTTGAAGTTTGATGACCATAAAGTTTATGAGGAGATGGAACTCAAAAGCATTCTTCAAGCAGTTATGAAGGTGTGCTTCGTTAAATTATGTAACTAATTAAATAACACTGCATCTGATGTAATTGTGTTTATTTCGACTTTGATTGATCCATTGCTGAACTTTTGATGGTCCAGGTTGTTAATGAGAATGGTGGACGAAGGCGCATAATATTTTCGAGCTTTAAACCTGACGCTGCACAGTTAATCAGAAAACTGCAGGATAGAATCCCTGTAAGTCCTGTGCAGTGTGCCCCTTTCCATTCTCATCTAATTCACCTTGGATCGAATAGCTTGTGACTAGAATGTCATTTTTTGATTGATCAGGTTTTCTTTCTTACAAATGGTGGATGTGAAATGTACGCTGACACAAGAAGGAATTCACTCGACGAAGCAATTCTGTTCTGCCTACAAGCAGGGTTGCAGGGAATTGTCTCTCAAGTGAAGGCAATCTTAAAATATCCGGCAATGGTTGCTAAGATCAGGGAATCCAAGTTGTCCCTCATAACTTACGGCCAATTGAAGTGAGAATCGACTCTATGATCATATAAAGAAAGGTCAGTCGTTTAGTTCTGCGATCAAAACATGCTATATTAACTGGATTCTTTGTTTGTTCCACCTTATCAGCAATGTGCCAGAGGCTGTATATTTGCAACATCTGATGGGCGTTGAAGGGGTCGTTGTCGACTTTGTTCAAGAGATTAAAGAGGTAGTGTCACAGTTTGGCAAGGCGTCTTATGAGAAGATAGCAGTAGACAGTACTTCCCTAGATGGTAAAGGAACAGAAGAAAAGGGCAAAACGCCACGACCACTAGTGAACTTCTCTGACCATGAGCTCTCTTTCCTTCTAAAGCTCATACCAGAATTGATCAGCACTTGAATCCATAAATGTACCTCCCATTCTGCCCTTAACCCTTTCATCGCTAGTCAGTGTTGGACCTAGGGGGGAGCCAGGGGAGTACCGGCTATACCAAAAGTTTTATAATATGGTAGAAGTTGGTACAAATTAATGAATAATGGTAAAATTTGTAAAAAAGAATAAATTGTAGGAAACAATATACTACACGTACCAAATTATACATCCTGGATCCGCCACTGTACCTTAGTCATGTAACCTGAATTTTAACTTTTCCTTTACTTTCTTCACCACAACCATAGCCTCTTAGTGAAATGCTTTGGATACAAATACCGGCCATGTATAATTGAATATCTAGGGGTAAGATTGTGAGTTACTACTTACTATTGTTGTCGAATTTGACTTATCACTTATGTCTCAGCGTCTGTGATGGTTGTTAACTTGGCTTTAATTGGATTCTTTATCCCAGGCCTTTAAGTTGCTAAGTGCATTCTATTTCTATGTCCTAACTCCTAATCAAGAAACTTTTTCAAAGGGCCTTAAAACACCGAAAGCTCCAAGCTTGGTTGGAGGGCTTCGGCCCCATGTATAGCAGTATAGTCATCTTGGTATGAGTGAGTAAAAGAACATGTAATTTACTAAATTGTTTCTTTATTTTCGTAGATCGAAGTATTGACCATTAACTCATTAGTGTCTTGAAAATATATGACTCATATAATCTATACAAAAGAACATTCAATTCTAACTAAAATTTGTTTACAATATCATTCTTGTTTTTGGTATTACATTTTACGATAAGTTGGAGTTTTGAGTTTTAAGGTGAGAATTCCAATACATAATCTTATTGTGGGAACCATTTCACCTTTGATATGTTTTTTTGGTACATTGGAGGATTTGGAGCAATTAATGATACAGAGGGAGAGGATTCGAGGATTCGAACATGGGACAATCCTCAAACAAGTTGAACTCCCAAACATTGGATCAGAATAGTTCCTCATATTTCACGCTTGATATGTAATGTAGTAGTCCGTATTTTATATCCAGAAGAGTACATCATTTTTTTTTTATGCGAAAAAGAGTACATCATTGATGGCATATAAATGCAACACACTTACTGGAAAATGCAACACAACATTAATAAGCACAATGTGTCAAAAAGGTTTATAATCCAAAATAGCTGACATTCTATACATGTCATAAATGTATGCTTAAAGTATAAGACTCCTAGAAGAAAAATGAGCACACCTCATGTATAAATAGCTAACATTCTATACATGTCCCTAATACTATTTCTCTAATCCTATCCAACTAAGATCCGGCGGTAAAGCCTAAAGGTCCTAAATTGCACTAATTATTGCTATTTGTTGTATGAATGTATGACTGTATGACTGTATATGAGTCTAAAAACACACCCATCTGGCCATCTCCATCACGTGTAAGTTTGTTAAGGTCAAAAGAAATGCAGTAATTTCGTCTTGACAGAAAAGTAATAGCAAAGTGAGCATTTTCTGGAATTCTTTTATCTAACCTTGAAAATTACACTGCAGCCGAGTGAAAGAAAGTGGTTTTTTTCGGCGGACCACGGAATGTTCACATTTAAAACATAAGTCTCCACAGTTACATGCCGACCATTCCAGAACTATTGCTTGGTTTCTTGTGTCATAAACTCAAAATCCCACTGTTCTAAGGTCATTTCTTATATGGCATTTCCATATAATTCTATGTAAAGGTTTTGTAATTTTTGTAGGAGATTATGATGATTCGAATCCAAGATAACTTTCATTGTTCTATTTTTATACTTTGGGATTTCCAAATGATAATCATGAAAAATGCATAATTATAGGCTTTATTTAAACCTTGTAATACAATATACATTTATGCATGATAACAAATTTGACATTATATAATTCACCTTGGGTCGATTTTTAATTTTCCGGAAAAAGTCCCGATATTTTCCAAGCATGTTCATAGGGTGTATTGGAGCATAATTTAAGCATTTGGCAATGCCGTTCCTCCTTTTTGATAGTTTTTACAGTGTGTTTAGCGCTCGATTAGAGCATGTGCATAATGGACAAAACCGATGGTTTGGGCTACATCAAAGTTACCTTTTGGCAATTTTCTTTATCTATTCTTCATTGTATATGTCTAGTATGCATCCTGCCAATTTTCGCCTGATTCTATTTCGGGGCCGAAACGAGGTTTTTTCGTGGGTTATAGCCCACAAAAATTGGCTTTTTGGGTCGATTTTTATTTTTCCCGAAAAAGTCCCGAAATTTACCGAGCATGTTCATATGGTGTATTGGAGCATAATTAAAGCATGTGGCAATGTCATTCATCCTTCTTGTTGATAGTTTTCCGGTGTATTTATAACTCGGTTTGAGCATGTTAATATAGACAAAACCTATAGTTAGGGCTACGTCAAAACTACTTTTTGGCAATTTTGTTGTTCCATTCTTCATTATATGTGTCTAGGATGCCAATTTTCGTCCGATTCTTTTTTCGGGGCGTGATGAGTTTTTTCGTGGGTTATGTCGACAAACACCGGCTTTTTGGGTCGATATTTGATTTTCCGGAAAAAGTCCAGAAATTTATCAAGCATATTCATAGGGTGTATTGGAGCATAATTGAAGCATGTGGCAATGTCATTCCTCCTTTTTGATAGTTTTTACGGTGTGTTTGGCGCTCGATTCCAGCATGTATAAAATGGACAAAACCGATGGTTTGGGCTACACAAAAGCTACTTTTTGGCAATTTTCTTTGTCCATTCTTCATTAAATGTGTATAGGATGCGTCCTGTCAATTTACTTCCGATTCTATTTCGGGGCCGAGACGAGGTTTTCTCACGGGTAATAGTCCACAAAAACCGGCTTTTTAGGTTGATTATTTATTTTTCGTAAAAAGTCCCGAAATTTACCAACCATGTTAATAGGGTGTAACGGACCATAATTGAAGCATGTGGCGGTGTCATTCCTCCTTATTGATAGTTTTACGGTGTGTTTGGCGCTCGATTCGACCATGTGCATAATGGACAAAACCGATAGTTTGGGCTACACCAAAGCTACTTTTTGGCAATTTTCTTTGTCCATTCTTCATTATATGTGTCTAGGATGCGTCATGTCAATTTACGTCCGATTCTATTTCGGGGCCAAGACGAGGTTTTCTCGTGGGTTATAGTCCACAAAAACCGGCTTTTTGGGTCAATTTTTTATTTTTCGGAAAAAGTCTCAAACCTTACCAAGCATGTTAATAGGGTGTATCGATGCATAATTGAAGCATGTGGCATTGTCGTCATTTTCCCCTTCTTGATTGTTTTACGGTGTGTTTAGCGCTTGATTCGAGCATGTGCATAATCGACAAAACCGAAGGACAAAACTGATGGTTTGAGCTACACCAAAGCTTCTTGATAGTATTTACGGTGTGGTTAGCGTTCATAAGGCGTATTGGAGCATAATTTAAGCATGTGTCAATGTCATTCCTCCTTCTTGATAGTATTTACGGTGTGGTTAGCGTTCGATTCGTATACGTGCATAAAGGACAAAACTGATGGTTTGGGCTACACCAAAGCTTCTTTTAGGCAATTTTCTTGTTCCATTATTAATTATATGTGTCTAGTATGCCTCTAGCTAATTTTCGTTCGATTCTATTTCGGGGCCGAGACGGGGTTTTTCGGATTATAGTTCACAAAAACCGGCATTTTGTGTCGCTTTTTGATTTTCCGGGAAAAAGTCCAGAAATTTACAAAGCATGTTCATAGGGTGAATTGGGGCAAAACTGAATCATGTGGCACTTCCATTGCTCCTTCTAAATAGTTTTTACGGTGTTTTGCGCTCGATTCGAGCATGTACATCATGGACAAAACTGATAGTTTGGGCCACACAAAGGCTATTTTTTTGGCAATATTCTTATTCCATTTTTCATTGTATGTGTCTAGGATGCCTCTTGCCATTTTTCGTCCGATTCTATTTCGGGGCCGAGACGAGGTTTTCTCGTGGGTTATAGTCACCAAAACTTGTTTTTTGTGTCGAATTTTAATTTTTCGGAAAAAGCCCCAAAATTTACCAAGCATGTTCATAAGACATATTGGAGAATAATTTAAGCATGTGGCGATGTCATTCCTCCTTCTTTATATGTTTACGGTGTGCTTAGCCCTCGATTCGATTATGTGCATAAAGGACAAAACTGATGGTTTGGGCTACCCCAAAGCTGTTTTTTGGCAAATTTCTTTTTTCATTATTAATTATATGTGTCTAGGATGTCTCCAGCCAATTTTTGTCCGATTCTATTTCGGGGCCTAAACGAGGTTTTTTCGTGGGTTATAGTCAACAAAACCGGCTTTTTGGGTCGATTTTTTATTTTCTTGAAAAAGCCATGAAATTAACCAAGCATGTTCATAGGATGTATTGGAGTATAATTGAAGCTTTTGGCAATGCAGTTTCTCTTTCTTGATAGTTTTACGGTGGGTTTAGCGCTCGATTCGAGCATTTGCATAATGGACAAAATCGATGGTTTGGGCTACGCCAAAGCTCCTTTTTGACAATTTTATTGTTCCATTCTTCATTATATGTGCCTGGTATGCATCCTGCCAATTTTTGTCAGATTCTACTTCGGGACTGAGACGATGTTTTTTCGTTGGTTATAGTCAACAAAACCGACTTTTTGGGTGATTTTTGATTTTCCGGAAAAAGCCTCAAAATTTATAAAGCATGTTCATAAGTAGTATTGGAGCATAATTTAACCATGTGGCAATGACATTCCTTTTTCTTGATAGTATTTAAGGTGTGTTTAGCGCTTGATTCGATTATGTGCATAAAGGAAAAAATTGATGGTTTGGACGACACCAAAGCTTCTTCTAGGCTATTTTCTTGTTCCGTTCTTATTTATATGTGTCTAGGATGCCTCTTGCCGATTTTCGTACAATTCTATTTCGGGGCCGAGAGGAGGTTTTTTCATGGATTATAGTCCACAAAAACCGGCATTTTGTGTCGATTTTTGATTTTTCGGAAAAAGTCCCGTAATTTACCGCTCATGTTCATAGGGTGTTTTGGGCATAACTGAATCATAGTTTTTACGGTATGTTTAGCGATCTATAACACCCCATGAGTTGGTGT
>CAAKMY010112799.1:0-22024 GCA_901111285.1 Corrigiola litoralis | reverse complement strand
ATGGGGGGTTGGGGAGGAAGAAAAGGATATGAAGGAAATAAAAAAAAAGTAAAAAGGTTAAATTGTTGTTTTTGTGGAAATAGGATGTTTAGTTATTAGATTAGTTAATAATTAACATTTTAATCATAACTAATCTAACGGAATTCATAAAAAAGCTAACGGAGTTTGTCATGAAGGGCATTCTAAGTCGAAACAACCACCTCAGGGGCATTCTGGCTTTTTCGAAATAATAGAGGGGCATTTTGACTTTTTGGCCAAACCACAGGGGCATTCTAGAGAAATATATAGGATCCGTTCATATCGCTGAAGTTTTATGTTACTCCTGTTGTCCTCTATTGCTCGAGACCTCTTTTGTGTTCAAGCTGTTGTAGTTAGGCTTGTGTGAGGGCTTGTCTGATAGGTTGGCGATACCAAGGTACCTTGGGAACAAGATCACAAACTGTTAAAGGAGCTCTGGCCTTTTTAGCAGTTGCAATATTTGGTACATTTATTATTTTATTATATCCATTAGAATCATAAGGATGGTACAATGGTTTGGGTGGTCGCCGATGTGGCATGTTGGTCACTTGGTCTTGCACATTTTAGAAATGGATCCATGTTGTTTGTCAGAGCTGGTGTCATAAAAGGAATTGTTCAGCCGAAATATGCTTTATCATATGCTTACCTTTCTGGGATGGCTAGTCTATTATATGTTTCAGGTGACTTATTGTTTTCTCCTTGTCATGATCTTATTGTTATCTAATACTGAGCTCATGAGTATCAGAGTATTAGCCTTTTCTTTTGTTAATTTTTATTTAAGTGGGAGCATGTTAGGATCTCTTTAAAGAGGACAGGGTGGGGCACTACTTCTTGTGTAGGTGCTTGTTGAACTGGTGGGTGAGCTACGTGCCACCTCAGCTGAAGTATAATCTTTGAGTTCATTCTCCTGTATCAGATGTTCATTTGCGCAAAAATCACTTGCATGCCATCAACTTTTGGGCAACAGTGTCAGATGTTAAAATTCCATTTATAAAGTATGGAACTCTAGGCTCTTAATTAAATCTCAAGGAAATGCATGAAGGTTGAAGATTCTCCTTTCTGTCATTGTGCAAGTATGGACATGAAGTGATTTTTATTCTTTTTCTTTTTTATATTTTTGGTGACGAACGAGGTTGGAGAATGTTTGGTAGCATGGAATAATCACTATATATGATTATAGATAAAGGTTACACTCTGCCAGGAGGGCCTATAATAGAAGGTACAAACATCATTGAATTATTAGGAAACATAATGATGTTCTACTAATCAAAACAGATATCAATTGTACTTTATTGACATCAATGATAATTAGGGGAGGGAGTAATTTTCTACTAATCAAAACAGACACTAATTGTACTCCTATTGACATCTTTCTTTCTTTTGGTCTTTTCTGGCAGTTTTGATTCTTCATTAAGTCATGAAGAAAGGGAGAAGAGGATGCAACAGGCAGCTGGCAGAGCTGGTTTTGTACAAGATCTGCTTCTCTGCACCCTTTTAGGAGATTAGAGAAGCAGTAAGTTGTAGAAATAAAGGTAACTAAGCGAGTTCCTTGAATTGATTGTGGAGGGATTATGTCGCTCTTACATTGGTTGACTATCAGAATCATCGGCGGAGTGGATTCTAAGAGAGTTTGCTCATTAACTGAGCAAATGTTTCATCGTTATATATCCCTGTAAGAAAAGATGGTATCTCGCTGAAGCTGTAATACATTTTGGAGAAACAACAGCCTTATGGTCTGTGACGAGTTTCTGCTTTGTTCTTGCATATTTCTTTTCTGTGCGGCTAGTTTGCTGGTACTTGCACTGGGGAAGGCTCATATGTACTTGTAAATTTTGAAAGTTTAAGGAGTCTTCTACAATGGAAAATCAGCGTCGTTAAGTATCAGGTTTCTATGCTGCAGCTTCTTTGTTTCTGTTGCTGGCAATAGGGATATAGAAAGAGAAAAGAAAATACCTTTGGGTTGTATAACATTTGCTCATTAACTGTTCTCCAGCGATAGATGAATTACTATTGCGGTTGTTAACTTGTTACCATATCTTTACGAGTCTTTGAGGAAACAGCAGTTTTGCTTTGCACTACTATGTTCTGAATGTCATGAGGTTGCGTTGATGAAGAATAAGTGAGTCTTAACATATGTGACCTACTTGCTGATGGTCATTTAGTGAGTGAGACCATGCACCCCATGCCATAGTGTATGTTCACTCACTGCCTTATGCCAAACGAGGCAGTTTGGCGGAGTCATGATATGAAATATGGTGTTAACGCATGAACAAAGCAAGGAATATGGTTGGATCACTGGTCAGATACTTACATTACTTAACTTGAAGTTTTGGGTCGAAACCCAAGTAGTAACAATTTTAGCTTTTTGAAACTTCCCGTTAATTAATATGCTGTGACATTATGCCTACAATATTCTAGCTTTGCCATTGATTAGGATTTAGGAGCCAAGCTGCGTCCTGTTGCTCGAAGATGGTCTGTTATTTGTAAATGAAGTGAGTTCCTACGATACATTTGCCGGAGTTGACTTGAAATGACTTAGGAAGAGTAAAAATTACTGGTACTAGTTTTTGAAGGTTTGGCATAAGAAAGCTACTGTCACAGGTCACACTTACAGGAACTTCTCATTAAGCCTTGAGTCTACTGCATCCACTCATTTGAACGTGAATTGTTATATAGACCCGAGAACATGTATGCTTGGATGTTCAGCAAATCACTAGATAATAGATATACCCTCCTCAAACTTCACAAATAAGCATATTATTGTATGAACCTTATCAATTCAGCACACATTAACAATGTTATCTATATGGTTCGCATTAGGCTATTTCTAATCGGGCTAGACAATATTTTCGTATTAGTTAATTTTATGAGGACAATATAACGAGTATGATATTTCTTCTCCTAATGTAATAGTATGATTCTTATCCTGTTTAATAATTACAAAAATGAGGTGACTCAGAAATGAGATCATTCAAGGGGGATGCAACATAGAATAATGGCCGGCGGTGGTGGTTATTGGTAAGCTGGACGGTGTATAAAAAAGTAGTAAGCGTAGTTGTTTTTTGCTGCTATTAATATTGTAGCCTTGTAGGGGGCTTTTTGGGTGGCGCTGAACAAACCTTACAAGTTCTCTATAATTTTTTTCCTTTTCACCTATAAACTTTATCAATGTTAATCATTTGGAAGTCTCATCTCATCATTAAGTTTTAGTTGGGGCACCTATTATTTGTCCTTAATGGGGAATTAGCATGCATCATTGCAATGCTAAAAAGTTTTAAGGTAGTTATCCATACAACCTCCCATCATGGCAATTGAGAAAAAACGTGAATTAAAAACAAAAGATGGAAAAAAGATCTTTTTTTTTTTTTTCAATCGATGCCTTATTTTCTTTCTCACGGTAAATCCTTGAGAAGATCTATAACATGCCTTTATCTGGATGGAATAGGCCAATCCTTTGACCTATATGCAATATGCATATGATCTAAAATATTATAAAAAAAAATCCAGACTAATCACAAAGAATGCACTACACCCAAGTAAACTTTAAATTGACAAGTGAAAACTTACAAGATTTGTTGATGGATAAAAATCCATTTTAATACTTTATAGAGTTTCAGAAATTATCTTTTAAATTAGAAAATATTTTATATAACGCTCCATCAAAAGGAAATAATCTTTTCATCCTAATACATAAATTATAATAGATTTATCAACATGTTCTCACTCTACTTATTTTTTTTATTAATTCTACTTTCTTGTCGCAATTGAAATAATCTATCGAAGTTCACCAAAATAGTTTGATGAAATTAGGCAAAATTTAACCAAAAAAGGTGTAAATGATCACATACGTGAATTAAAAATGGATTTTCAACATATAACAATTGATGTTTTAAGTGAACAATAACTCTAAAAACAATAGTTTGGTTTGACGTCTTTTTTAATTAAACTTTTAATATTTAATTTACATTCTCAGTTCTCTTGGATGTTGGAGAACAATAGATTAATTTTTATTTCTCACTATTAAAGCGGATTAAAAAAAAACTATGTTGTCCAATTTCTTCTACTATTACTGTGCTTCGCCTCGGTCGATTACTCCATCCTATATAAATAATATATATTTTGACTAACATAACTTTAATACTTTAGAATATCATGTTATTTATCAGATTTGTGTCATGATGATTTCCACTTTATAAATAAATAATAGATAACTAACTCCTATTTTTTGGACTTAGTGTAAAATGAGAATTCTAACAATTATTAAACGAAATATTCTCAATAATCTACTCAAAAATTTATTAACATTTTAGATGGTTAAAAGAAAACAATAAAAGTGCACAACTTTTTTTTTTTTAAAAAAAGACAATGACAAAAATGAATTTAGAACATTATTCTTGGCAACCAATCATAAAATTTTAACAGCTAAGCTACTCATTGTCATTGTAGATTCCATACTTATGTGTGGATTGACATGCTTGTTGCTATTATTAAGAGCAATTCCAATAATAGGCTACAAAGATTATACCCTGAAATTGTACAGAAGAGATAATAAAACTAAACAACTGAGGATTTACTCTATTGGTATGCCATTGTTGTTGTTTGAATGAAATCCATCTAATTAGTTTAAGAATTATTATTCTTTAAAGCTACATGCATGGCCAGCTCTTAATTAAGATACCAATTGATTCAGCTAGACTATAACCATTTTTAATTTTTTTTTGATACTAGAAGAGAGGTACGGAGTAGACTATAACCTTAATATGTCTCTAGTAATTCAACTAGCCATATATGCTACTTATAAATCAGGCTACAATCATTTTGTCAATGCACATGAGCTTGGGCCACCACCTTCTCCATCTTCTATATATACACCTCTATGTCTATATATATATAAGGAGTATATATGAACCGTAGAACTCTGCGTGTAAGTGAGAGTCACCAACCTTGAAAGTGATCGAGTCACCCAAATTAAACGTTACTTCTTCACCAGGTTTTATCAATACCTCTCTGTCTCTCTTTCTTAAACTGTAAGCCAAGAAAGTTTTCTAAAGACAAAGCTAGGATTGATATATTTAAGGAGAAAGGTGAGACCGTGAGACTAAGAAAATAAAAAAAGGGCAAAAAATGATGGAATTATTTGTGTTAGGATGCACAGGTATGGTCATGTTTTTCCATGGAGCTCATTTCCTCTTCCATGCTCTTTGCTCTCATGTTGCCCTTCGTTCTATCAGGTACTGAGTTACCTTACTTAACTTTTCCTTTTAAAACTTGATCATTCGTTGTTGGTTTTTTCTATATTGATCACTCTTGAGATTTTTCAACTGATTCTTCCAAAAGAAAATGTTCGTTAGTGTCATAGACTCATAGGACGTCCAAATTTTTATTCGTTTTCCATCTTACGCTAAGGTTGTTGGCAACTTCTTATAGTATGTTTTTTATCTACTCTACTGTGCATAACATGCAAAGTGCATGCGATCATTTCTTTCTTGCAGTTTCCTGGGATTTGTCGGGTGGTAAATCGAAGAAGATGAGAGTTGATCATCAGCAAAGTACAAGCAGAAGTAGTTGTAGTCTTGTAGATAACCATTTATTCTCTTCAATCATTATGATCGAGTAGTTAGTAATTTTTACATTTTTTTTTTAAATAATAGTAATTTTTACATTAAGAGTAATAAGAATCTGAAGTGACTCGAAGAAAATGAAAATAAATATAGCGTATTAATCTCTTTTGGTTACTCATTTTCTCTTATTTTTTGTTTTCTCTACGAAAGTTTTGACTGTTAGTTGATCATTTGAAATGTGATCTTGGCATTTTTTTGCGCAATTTATGTTGGTTTGATGTAAAAGGTGCTTTCCCAAGTTTCTTATGAATTAGGATGTTGCTGAAAATGTGAGCTTTACCATCTTTTTGGTCCACCTCACTGAACACATCCTTGGTGGTTCGGTACTTCTAGTTCTAGTTAGAACTGGGAGTTGATTTATATCTTCCTGTCTTTTCTCCTACCATGGCAAGTCTTTTAAAAACACACTCTCGTCTAGATTCATGCTTACATCTAGACCTCTAACCCTGCCAGACTGCTAGTAGTCGGATATATACTCACTCGATTGAACCACTAATTATGAGGACTGAGTAATCGAATGCTTTTCTATTTTTTGTTGGGTACCTAAAAGCAAAGGTGAACGATGTACAATGGGATAAGTACCCAGGATGGATAACACACATGAGATATTATAATCTTCCTCAAAAACAATAATGTCATGAATGAGTTGAAATTAATTAGTTCTGGATTATCCATATGTTACCTACCCCAAATGATTGAGAATAAATTGTTATCTTGCATATAGGCACATTTAAGCTTCTCTAGGAGTGCGCAGATGGGCTGATGGCCATTCACATCAATGATAAGCCAACAATATTAATGATTAACCGACCATAATGCCATAATATGATACTAACAAATATAACTACTGTCATGTAAGTATATATATCGAGTTGAAATAGTCATTTTGAACATTGAAAAAAATCAGCACTTTAATATAATAATGACTATTCATTAAAATTAAAATAGACGGTCATCTCTTATAATAAAAAAAAATCTTATTAACATAGGAGCAACAATGGTGATAGAGTTTTTATTTATTTATTTAATGTATTTGATACCCCATTTGTAGGTGTAATATATAGTTGATAACGAAAACGGATAAATAATATAAGGGTTTTGCTAAAGAGTGCCTAAAGGCATCCGTTAAGGTTTCAATTAATACAACATTTTTACCATTTTTTGCTCAACTGTAATAACTTCTCTTGAAAAACTCCATCTTATTTAATGAAACTAACTCCATTTACTTATATACCCTCAACATCTTTAAAGTTGCAGTGAACCCACAACCACCACACAATACCAACCCGACCACCAACGACCAACAACCACCATCCCACACCCTATACCACCACCGACAAATCTAAAAACATAATCAAAATAGCGGTCTTGGAAACAAAAAACAAATGGGATAGGAGATTGTCATTAGTCTGGGTGGCTATAAGTGGTGGTTATGATAACCGAGGATCTGGTTTGGTGGTGGGTAGTTGGGGTGGTCGTAGGTTGTTGTTGGTGACCGTGGCTTATGGTGGTTGGGGTTGTTTATGGAGGTCGTGGCTTTCGGCGTCTGGGCAGCGGATGGGTGGAGGCGGGCATGGGAGGGCGTGGTTCAATGGTGGTGCTCGTGGAGGGACGGTGGGGGTTTGAGCAAAGGACACGTCGGATGTGGTCTTGTGCAGGGGAGAAGATGGCTTGTCGGCGGTGGTGTTGGGCAGAGGAGAAGGTGGCTCGTCGGTGGCGGGGCTTGGGCAGAGGAGATATAGAGGATGGTGGTTGAGGTGGGTGAGGGAGTTGCAAAAATTGGAAAGGAGAATGAAGAAGATGAAGGGAGAGAGATACTTTTGTCATGTTGAATCAACTGTATTTATGGTAGTTTATGTATAATCAATGCATTTAATATTTATCATTAGCTTAAAGAGTGCCCAAAGGCACTCGTTAGCAGGACCCATAATATAAAGGATTGCATTTGTCAAGCAATAGATTACCTTCATTTTGATTGGGCCATTTGTTATCAAAACTATACAAGAATTACATTAACAAGAAAAGAACTAGTTCAAGTGGTTAGAGTTCTCTTGCTCCTATCATGATTCATGAGGTTGTGGGGTTGGATTCTTATCAAAGACTTTGTACACATATTTCAGACCAATAAAAAAAACATTGTCTTGCTTTACTTCTTCACGCCAAACAAGTAACCAAAGCCCGCATTACTATGTGATTGCTATGGGGATGAAGAAAAAGGGGCATAATGAGTATCGTCTTATATGGTTATTTTTTATTTTTGTGATTCGATAAGAGAATGTTCAAATTTTCAATTGTAGGGTGCAAAAAGTAGTTCTATTATCGATTATGTTCAAATAATCTAACTTCTTACCAAGCTTCGAAACATGTGAAAAGTCAAAAGATCTTGATTTTTTCTTTGATTTAAAAGCGGTAGGAGAGTACATTATAAAAATAGATTGAGAGTCCATAAATACGTGAGAAGAAATATTTGAAGGGTACATACGTAACAATTATCTCATCGTTATTCCACACCAAAACGCACTATCCTAGTTAGGGCATGAGTAAGTGGGTAACAAAATTTTATCCCTCTCAAGTCTCAACATGCGACCAAAAAATGGAGAAAATAACACAACATCTAGATTAAATATCATCGGTGTTGATAAAAAGTGGACATTTCGATCAACTAGGTGTCTTCAACCATTTCATAGACAAAGTAAGTATGATATGAATGCTTTGACATATTTGAGGTGTGTTTGACCATATTGAGTGAAGCGTTCAACTTATTTTCTCCTCATCAGTCACAATTAACCTACCATGATGGATTATGTTATATACATTAAGATGAGGCGCTTTCAACCCATTTCAAGAAGAAAATGGGCATATCTGTTAAATCATTCCTTCTGACCGTTGCCACCGCTCGGTCCACCCATGCAAAAAGTTGATTTTCAAGAAACGAAAATTATGTCAAGAAAGTGGAACAAGAAATAAGATAAGGGATCCATGTTGAGCCATTTTGACATATGAGCATCATCAATTGGACCAACCGACTTATTGTCAATTTAAAAGCAAAGTTTTCAGAAATTTGTAGTGGTTACCTTTGATGTGGAGACCTTGTTACTAATGTTTCAAGCGAAGTCAACTATAAATTGATCAAACTTCTCTCAATCTTTCAACGTGTAAGTCTGCTTTTTTCTCAATCTCTTAGGGTGTTACATAAATCCCTCGATCATACATGATAGTCACAAACCACACATCAAAGTTTGTCACGACACTAGAGGTCAATGTGAAACACTCTTGATTAATGAAGGCATTGTAGCAAACTATGCTTCAACAAGAAATTGAAAGGTAAGACCGAAAGAAATATCAGCCATCTCTTTGATAATTTGTGTCAACCCTTACGAATATGAAAATATAATACGGAGTATATGCTAGCCTACTCTCTTCCATACACACTAACAAGAGATTAATAGCTTAAAATCACGGTCGATCCATTAATCCAAAGCTCTTTTTTCTATCTTTCATTTCTTACTAGGCTTTAAATCATTAACAGTACTAGTTGCAATAAGGAAAATATCAAAAAGGATCAAGGTTGACTCAGTGGTCGGAAGCTCAATCTGTCTAGAGGTTATCTAATGTTCAAATCCTCATATCCCCATCCCCGCAACATCTAATGTATAAAAACCAAAAACAATAAGGAAAATATCAAATATGTGAATGATTGTATAAGTATCATCCTTGGTTTAAGCACAAATAATTAGAAAAGACCATTTACTTTTATTATAAAAGTAGACCAGCTTTTTACTAGGTAAATTCTATTAAGCTCCCTACAATCCCAAATTAGTTGTAGATTTATATGTCTTTATTGTGTCAGCATGATTTGGTTTACCTTTATAATAAAAGTAGACGGTCTCTCCCAAAACTAAAACATAGTTAACACATGATTATTGATTAAGCCATGTTTGTAACTTGGAAGTGACCGAATTAATGGACCATGAACATTCATCGCTTATTTTCCCTCCAAAACCAACGACTTTACCTGTCATTCAAATACTTGTCACACTCTCTTTTCCAAAATTCAATATTTTCTCACAAAAACTTCCAAACTTTACCAACTTTTTCCCAACAATACCAAACTAATTTACCCTTAAAATTTGATGAAAAGGGCTATTTTTATCCAACCTATGTACCCTTTTCTGAGCATTTATCACATTGTTGTCAAACAAAGTCCCTTGGTCCTGGCCTACAAATCCATGCCCAGTTAACCAAATCTGGGTTGTTAATTGATGACAAACTTAGAAACCATTTGGTTAATTTATATGCGAAATGTCGCGTTTTCGGGCATGCCCGGAAGTTGCTTGATGAAAGTTCTGAACCAGATTTGGTCTCTTGGTCAGCTATTATATCTGGGTATGTCCAGAATGGGATGGCGAAAGAGGCGCTTTCGGCATTTCGAGAAATGCACTTGTTGGGTATTATTTGTAATGAGTTTGCGTTTTCGAGTGTGCTTAAGGCTTGTGCAGTTAGGGAGGATTTGAGGTCTGGGAAGCAAGTACATAAGTATGTGTTGGTAACGGGGTTTGGGGCAGATGTTTTTGTTGCGAATACGTTGGTTGTTGTTTATGCTAAGTGCGGTGAGTTTGAGGATTCTAGGAGGTTGTTTGATGAAATTCCGGAGAGGAGTGTGGTATCGTGGAACGCTTTGTTCTCTTGTTATGTGCAGGGGAATTTGTTTGAAGAGGCAATTAGTTTGTTTGATGAGATGGTTTCGACTTGTATGAAACCGAATGAGTTTAGTCTTTCGAGTATGTTAAATGCTTGTGCAGGAAGAGGGGACGGTGATTTGGGAAGAAAAACCCACGGGTATTTAGTCAAGCTTGGACATGAGGCGGATCAGTTCTCAGCAAATGCACTCATAGATATGTATGCTAAATCTGGGGATATAGGGGATGCCCTCGTTGTCTTTGAGAATATATTGGAACCTGATATTGTTTCGTGGAATGCAATTATTGCTGGCTCTGTGCTTCTTGAAGAGTATGATTTGGTGCTGCGATTATTTGGTCAGATTAACAATTCAGGAGTATTTCCTAATCTGTTCACATTGTCAAGTGTTCTTAAAGTTTGTGCAGGATTACGACTGATAGAGCTGGGTAGACAGCTGCATTCCCTTTTGATCAAGAAAGATATGGATGCTGATCCTTTTACTGGAGTTGGCCTGCTTGATATGTACTCCAAATGTGGTTCCATCGCAGATGTGGAGTTGGTCTTCAAATCGACATCAGAGAAGGACTTCACTGCATGGAATGCTATGATCTCAGGCTACTCACTAAATGAAGATGACAGTAAAGCTTTAAGCATTTTTAGTGAGATGTACAGCAAGGGAGTAGGGTGTAACAAAACCACCTTATCAGCAGTCCTCAAGGCAATAATTAGCTTGCAGGAGATTAGACTTGGCCAGCAAGTTCATGCAATTTCAGTAAAATCAAGTCTTCAGTCAGATGATTATGTAGTAAATAGCCTCGTTGACTTGTATGGGAAGTGTGGCAAGATAAATGATGCAGCAAAAATATTTGAAGAGTCCAGGGTAGGAGATTTGGCATCTTTTACTTCTATGATCTCGGCTTATTCTCAGCATGGACAGGGTGAGGAAGCTTTGAAGCTTTTCCTGAAAATTCAAGCTATGGGGATGTGGCCAGATCCTTATGTTTGTAGTGCTCTCCTGAATGCTTGCATAAGTTTGTCAGCATACGAACAAGGCAAACAGATCCATGTTCATATTTTGAAGCTTGGACACATGTCAGATGCATTTGCTGGGAATTCTCTCGTCAGCATGTACGCTAAATGTGGATGTGTTGATGATGCAACCCGTTCCTTCTCAATGCTAAGTAACAAAGGAATAGTATCCTGGTCTGCTATGATTGGAGGACTTGCTCAACATGGGCATGGAAAAGAAGCCCTTCAACTATTTGATCAGATGATTAAGAGTGGTGTTCACCCCAATCATGTTACTTTAGTAAACGTCCTATGTGCATGTAGTCATGCAGGTTTGGTCGACGAAGCCAAACAATACTTCCAATCAATGGAAGATTTATACAGCGTAAAACCTACCCAAGAACATTACGCTTGTATGATTGATATCCTTGGCCGAGCTGGGAAATTAGATGAAGCACTAGAGCTTGTAAATAAAATGCCATATGAAGCGAACGGAGCAGTTTGGGGAGCGCTTCTTGCTGCAGCAAAAACCCACAAGAATGTGGAACTAGGTCAACGTGCAGCAGAGATGCTTTTCACCCTTGAGCCAGAGAAATCTGGAACTCATGTTCTGCTTACCAACCTGTATGCATCAGCTGGAATGTGGGAAAACGTTTCTGAAACAAGGAAACTTATGAAGGATAATAAGGTGAAGAAGGAGCCTGGAATGAGTTGGATTGAGGTGAAAGACAGGGTCCATACATTTATCGTCGGAGATAAGAGTCATCCCAGAAGTAACGATATATATGCAAAACTGAACGAGCTAAGGGATCTCATAATAAAGGCAGGGTATGTTCCTGTACTGGAGATTGATCTCCATGATGTTGAACGAAGCGAAAAGGAGTTGTTGCTTCTCCAGCACAGTGAAAAACTTGCTGTTGCTTTTGCTCTTATAGCAACCCCACCTGGGGCTCCGATAAGGATAAAGAAAAATCTACGCATTTGCGTGGATTGTCATACTTTTTTCAAGTTCGTTTGTAAGATAGTTTCTAGAGAGATTATTGTAAGAGATGTTAACAGGTATCATCATTTCAAAGATGGCTCATGTTCTTGTGGAGATTACTGGTAATACTGAATTTCAGAATAATGCATTCGTCTATTTGCTGTGGCTATCCCTGAACTTATATTCCCTTCTTTTTGTTTAAAATTCGAAGAATGGGCATCGGTCTTTTGACCATGTCCTTCTCCAACGATGAGTTTTTATTTCAATATTTATAGAAGCTCTTTATTGTATTTGAGCAGGGACAACTTGTAATGCTAATGTTGCTTAAAAAATGGGCAGCCTCTATACAGTTTCTCTAACCGAATGCAAGAAGTACTAGATTTTCCTTTTCTTGATGGTTGTGGTTTGCTGCTTTCACTTTTGGTGTATATGTTTGCCGAACATCTTACTATTGTCTGCATAGTTCTTGCACATCTGATCGCAGGCATGATAAGATGGTCAATAATCTGCTCCAATGGACAATTTGGTCGTAACTGATTATACAACCCCAGGGAAACAATAATGTACATAGGGTATTTACAGATCAAAAAATTTCCAGCCAAATATCAGTAGCCAACTAGCCATCTAGTTCATACTGACATTGAATCCTCCGAAAGAATGGTTAACAGTGCAAACTTAGCTTGGACACTGATTTTCCCACCCTCCATACACAGCTTTGCTCCTGTGATCACCCAATACCCAGGCTGGTCTTCCGGACCTCTAATCATTTCTTGGGTTTCAACAATATTAGACAGTTTTGGTGCAGTAGCCGGAGGAGGGGGGCCACCGGGGTACAACGCTGAATTTATATCCGGCTTCTGTGGCTCCTGCGGAGGAGGGTTCAAACCTCCGCTAAACCTTCCGCTAATCAAATTCGAGAACATACCCGACTTCTTAGAGAAAGTGGAGGGCCCGTCCCATTCTGTTCTGCGAATTCTTGCAGAGGCCACAGTGGAAAATCCTAACCTCAAAAAAAGAATTTTTTTCAGGCCCATAGACTTGACCTCGAACCATGCCTTTGTCACAATCGGGGCAGCATCATCAGCAGATAAATCCTTATGTTCAACTGGTGCAGTGCAAACATGCGAAAAGATGCTCCATTTAATTGGCTCAATGTAGCCTTTAGTTGGCGGATCACTGGGTTGGCAATTATGATCATCGGAGAACTGGATGATGCTTGGAATTGTTGAGAGATGTTGGAGATGTATAGCTAGACGGTCGTTTTTCTTACCTTCCAAGAAAAGCCGTATCCCAGTTACAGGTCTATTTCCAGTGTCAACCTGTGAGTGATAGAGAAAGTTAAGGATACGGAATACAGGCTAGGACTTCACACATGAACCAACAACAGCAACTGAGTACAGGTTTAAACCACCACCTTGGAAATGTCCTTCTAACTGAGATAATTAGATCAAAAACCTACACGAACTCCTAAAAACTTGAACTAGCATTGGGTCCTGTATCCTTTGCAAGTGCTTGAAGACATGATGCAGACTTAAAAAACCACTTTGCAAATTAATTCCATCAGAGTGATCATAATTGAACCGACACACAGACGCCTAATTGTTCTAGATCAGCCATGCCTCGATTACTTGGTTTACAGTTTTCATCTTACAAATATGAGATAAGAGAGAGTATTTAATCGCTTGGTTTATAGACAGATCAATGTTTCTTCCATAACAACTATTAAGCACTTCAACGACTGTCACCCGCCTGATAAATATGAATATCGATCAACAGGGCGTCATATTTGAGCAGTTAGCATACCATGTCTGCACTTTGAAAAGAAATAAAAAAAACCACTAATTACCGGTACAACGTTGACATAAAGCGTAGGACCCATTAAGGCATATGGCAGTGATGGAGATGCATCTTTCTTGCGCCGAAGACCCAATGGAAGATCGCCATAAGCGGGAGCCCACTGCCGTGGCAACTGGAACTCAAGAAACTCAACAAGTTCCTCTATTGGTGGTTTATCTGCATATATTACCCACTGTCAGAGCTAGGCATTCATGAAATATCAAATGCCAACTTTATAATGTGCTTCTCCAGAGAAAAAAATACAGCACGTGCAGTTCTCTACAGTAACAATCGGATTTCCTGACTTTCAAGCGATATTTCTCGGAACGTCAAGATATTAGAAAAGGCAAACAATGATTTCTGACAGAACAAGAAGCTAATTGACTGCATTTTGGTTAAGTTTTTGCCGAAGTTGGTACCCGAATCGAACAAATTACCTGACTGCCTGGCTTTAGAAACCCAAAATGGTAATCAACAGTGAATTTTGCATCCGAAATTATACTGAACCCTGATATAATCACTCATGGAAGCTAATTACTGATGTTATAAAACTGGATACCAAATTAGGGCCACTGGCATGCATGCAAGGGACAGCATTGTATCGTGTATAGCACCTTATATGACGAAACATAAAGAATAAGACTAATTTTCCATTGAACAGTTAATATTCATACAAGCTCAAGTATAGATATTATCCATTAAAGGTTCTGCTTCAACTTGAAAATGGGGAAGAACAGATCACTCACATCTCAAATATAGATTCACTGCATGACTGAGAAAGCCGCAGCCCTGTACTCCACATAATAAAGATGTTATAGGCACGAAGGACATAGAGATGACATTTGGCGACTCCGATATAGTAGAGAGCCACTGTTTATGACTTCCGAGATCAACACCTCCTCGTCGAACTTCAATGCTTAGCATATCCTGCCAACAAACAATAACCATGAAATAAATTCACCCTTTTCAAAGTATAGTAAACAGTGTTGAGTTCAAGAAGTTGTTAACAAAATATCACAAAAGCCTACCTCATTCTTTGTAAGAGGAGTAACTGAAGGTCTATATGAGTGAGCAAAAGAAGCTTGGAATTGCCAGTTGTTCCGGCTCTTGTCCTGCAAGAGTAAAAGAAGCCATGTGTTAGATTTCTCGTACAGCAGATATCCTAAAAGCTTCGTTGTCAAAAAGTGGAAAATGAAGAATAGCAGTTATCATGTGCGAATGAGATATTTGTACAGGAAAACAATGAGTGTGGTGACTTAAATGTGAGAACAAAAGCAAACAAGGATAAGAGTAATGATAGGACAACAACAGCAGGAGTAACCCAGTCTAGGTCTAGATGTACACAGCGACACAGCGTAACCCTCACCCCTAGATAGTGGAGGGAGATGCTTGAATTTTTAACTCATTAACCTTATCCAAAGGACTTTACATCACATACACATTTAGCCGAACCGGCCCTTTCAGGTCTATGAGACATAACATGAACTGAGAGACATGATCGATAGCCCTCCAGACCTGGTGAGGTCTAATATCTGTAGGCCTTGATCTGTATATTTAGCTGCTAGAAATACCATTAGCAGAGACCACACTACCAGTCCAAAATCACATATTGATGAGTTTAGGACTATATCCAACAAGTCTCCAAAAGAAATAGACATGCATGCCTTCAGGCTTCTATTCTGTGGCTTGTAGGTTTTAATGTGGGCACCCGTTGGATTCCTGAGAGACATGATAGTAGGCTTTTGTATACTTCAGAATACATGAGCCATTTGCTTTAGCCCAAGTGCTTCAAGCCTTCAAGTCACTCTAGAGGATTTTGGCCTTGTTTGACAACCAAGCTTTAACCAGCTACTTTCCAAAAAATTTAAAAAAATTCTGGGTAAAGAGAAGTTGATAATACGGTCACCACCGAGTGATACTCAAATTTCGCTTCAGCCTCTCACATGTATTATTATAGCCACCCCCACCCCCCGCCTAACGCTAGGGTCCACCAAGCCTCTCTTGAGAGGGTCACACTAAAATTTGGTACCACCAGGTGGCCTATAAAAAAACTTGAACATATAGCTTTTTCTATAACAAGTTTATCCAGACCTCGGATCAAAAAGTTGTATATCTACACTAAAAATTAGCTTTTTCAGTTGCGCAAACCTCTTTCAAATTTTATTAGGTTGTGTAAAAATATTGCAGCTAAACAACCTCAATGATTGATACACTTCATACCAGGATAACTGGAGCTATCATGCTGTGTTTCAATTTCCAAGTCAATTTACTCGAGGACTGAGCTTAAAGACATCTGATCACATCCCAGAAGCTCGGCATGCTAAAATGTGGCGAGGGCAGGAAAAGAAGTGACACATGACATAAATTTTCAGCCCCAGTTACCTTCAGAACCTTCCTTTTACTATCCCTAGGATATCAGTGTTGACTGAAGAGGATCCTGAATTCCTGATCAGACTTTTATGTCATCAAATGAACTCCTCAACCCCCACCCCAGGTCAATTGTAAAGTGGTGAGTAAAAAATACTTATGGAGAAACCAATTAGTAGCTGTCTTCCAGTGTTCCAGAATATGTAAGTTTATGCAGGTCAAAGTCAACACATAAGCATGATGGTGGCAATATTAAAACCATATCCAGAACAATTTATGGCATATAATCTAATTAGATAGGTTTGCTGTAGTAGTTTTAAATGATTTCGAATGAATTCATCGTTCCAGATGATCACAAATATCTAGGTAAGATAAATAAGCATAAGCAACAGCAAAACAGCATGCAGTAACGAGCTTGCACCTTTGGCTTTCCTCGTTGTGCTGCAGAATAGTCCGAAAACCTTTCATCAGCTAGCTTTTTCAGCAAATTCTGCACTTCAATTGGCTGAAGATTCGAGGTATGAAGCTGCTTAATGTGGATCACATCTTTACCTCCCATTTTGACCCCAACAACAATGTGAGTACCATATTTCTCAATGAACCTGTAATGAAAATCCATTCAGTGCTAAGATGCTTAATAAGTACCAAGAATTCAACTACAGAGATGATGGGGAGGGCTAATATCGATTATGTGTAATCGAATTTATCCATAGACAAGGGTAGTTCCAGATAAGAATCTTTCACGTAGCAATATAAAGAGAAGTACAAGGCAAAAGATTTTGGTTCTAGAAATAAAGAAAACTCTGTTGTCATAGAATTAAATCACATTAGCAACCTAGTACGAACTTGTCGGTGTTGGGGATGCACATAAACTTATCCATTAGCAGCAAGCCAAAAACCTTCTTGAAAGAAGTTAAGGTGCAGAAGATATATACAGATAGGGACGGAAAAAACAAAAACCTCTATCTTGAAACCTAGCTAAACAGGTTATATATTTAGCAAGAACGTCATATGATCATATCTAGTACATAGAAGCTCCAGTTTAGACTACTTATCGACCTAAAAATCATGGACTGGCAGTGAAATCGGACTACATCGGAAACGGATATATGAATAAAGATCTTACTGAGCAAGACCCACAGGATCCCATGAAGAAGGCACTTCTCTTTTAATATCTTCTGCCAACATCATCTGGGATCTTTCAAGCTCAATAGTGTAGAGTGTGATGAAACAACCATCAAAAGCCAGGGTTTTCGTAGTAGCTGCATCCTTCTGCCAGCAGCCTTTGAGGTTGAACATTGCGTTAAAATGGCCTGAAGGAATTTTGCCAGATAACGAGAGGTCTTGATTGAACTGCTCTGACATCTAGTATACATTGTAATGCACAGCATTAGATAAAGCTACGCTCTATAGAGTGATAGAAACTATCAAATTACTAATTAATGAAACAGCCATGCTTCCAATACAATATTTCTAGACTTAAATAACTCGAAATGCAGCATCGAGTATTGATCTTTTTGAGCTTTCCTCGATGATAGCATCAGAGAACTAGGAAATTATATATCATTCCATCAAAAGCATAATTCTAGGAGGCATGTACTTCAACACAGTATTTTATAGCAAAGTTTACAGAAAACCTTTCCATTATCTTTTATCTAAGGCCTCTCAGACTTTAATCATAAATAGATCAATGATATCATTGGTTACAGAAGTGCAGGAAAAAAAAAAAAAAAAACAATACAGAGCAATAACCACACTTGAACATGACCATACACAAGGGAAAACATCATTGCAGTAAGCACCAATTCTTAAACAAACATCATCTTAGAGTTTCTGTAAGTTAATACACCTAAATCCAGTTTAGAAGCAATTGTATGATTGTGGCAGTCTGCACAAGGGAAGTGCTCAAGAAAAGAACTCATCAATGCAATATTGATGGGGCAATGGCTATGGCTATCTACTCTCAATACTTCAAATTTCAAAATGATCAAAGGCCAAACATTCCAGATGAGCATGCACACAAATGTGCTCTCTATCACACTTTAAATATCAACTCCATGTGCTCTTTGCTACATTGCCTCGGTTTTCATCACACAGAACTCCTTAGGGGGACGTGATCACGTGAAATAAATGATTAATCATATGTTATAAAAAAAGGCATATGTATCTCTAATTTGACTTTGGCTTGTATAAAGAGCGGGTTGATTTAGCATGTACGAAGCTCGGCATAGTAGACGGTCTTTTCTAAGAAACTGTGATATTATAACCCTAAATTCAATCATTAACAACTATTATAATTTACAATTCTACATATGACTTATATCTGGTGAATGAAGGAGACTGGTGGAGAGAGTTGTTGCACGGTAGGGAATCAAAATTTAAATAAAAAACAAATTACAGCATGATGATATAAAAATATAATAGAAATGTGTCTATATGAAGGTGTACCAGAAAAGGAAAGTACTAGCTATTAGATACGACATATCTATCTTTCTTTCTATCTTCTCGTACGTATAATAACATTGTCCACCAGTTTTTCGAGAATCATTTGGCGGGGGCCACTGCCCCTATGACCCCCTACTCGTTCCGCCTCTGACAATTAGGGATTACAAATAAGCTTCTCATCACATCCATTACTCGACAATACTTATTTAGCAAAGTCATATCACATACAAGACATCCAAGATAGAACAATTAGAACTTCTTCTCTAATGTACTATGTCCAACATTCATAATAGCATAATCATGTTCACTCCTTTCGTTCTTCAAACTCCAATTCTTTTCCTTTTTCTTGTTGGCTTAAATAAAATTGTGATTATTGAACACGTGGATTAGTCACTACAACATAATAATTGACCTAAAATGAATTTCATTTCACCAACTAGTATCCACATATAACATTAGGAATGTGCTCTCTAGTCACTCCACAACTATTTCTGCTAAATTTTGCTTAGCTCTAGTGAACTCCACTAAACATTTATGACTTTGGCTTAAAATTCAAAAATTTGCTGAAATTTAGCAAAATAAGTCATAAAAGGTGGAGAGAACACTACATTAATCTCGAAAAATATCCCTACCATGTCAACACCATAGTGCTCCCTCTATTTCAATCAGTTCTTCTCATTTGCTTTTTCACACTTTTCGAGACATATTTTGACCATCAATAACGCATGTTGTTTAGTTTGCAAAATATATAAAATTATAATGGTTATATTTGTGTTCATCAATACTTTTATGTAATTATATTTTTTATAATTATATTAATTATACATTTTCAATTATTATTGGTCAAAGTATGAGTACATGCTAACAAGTCATTCTCAAAAACATCCTAGCAGGAATTCCACGATGAGGTTTGTAAACACAAATTTTATATCAAAGTAAATAAGATACAAAATAAGGAGACAAACATTATATTAATATCAGATACGTGAATACAATCTCTAGTTTGATCAATACAAAGTATGGATCTATCCTATGATTCTACTCCGTAATTGCACAATACATGCGCAGGCGACGAGTATGCCCCCCAAGCACGATGCTTGTTTAGAGAGGGTCATGGGACTTGAATCTCTCCAAATATGTGAGTTTTGTACAAATGGTTTGCAGAGAGCATTGGGAGAACTTCAATGCCTTCTCCAGTTTCTTGGTTTCCAACCCCTTCAAATGAGACTGTTGAAGTCTATTTATAGGGAATATGAGCTACCCTTATCAGGCTTGGTAATCATGGGCTTTGTATTGGGTTTGATCCATTCAACTTTGATTTAAAATCTTCATGTTAGTTTGGCCCAAATAAACCAACTAACAATATGGGTTAACCCATATTGTGGGGGTAAATCAAAATGGAATCAAATATCTAAATTGACCCAAATTAATTATAATTACAAGGCATTATTAAATTTTTCATGCCTACAAGGTTTCCTCACCCTAACATGGGCTTTACAATGATTACGCCCGCTATTCGCAAGGATAGCTCACGGATACATATTATATGAGACGTCTCATAATGAGGTAACATAATAAACCAACTAGATAACAATTGAAATTACAATAGTGGGAACAGCTGTATCAAAAAATGGTACTGTACCTGATTAAATGAAAGCACATCAGACCGGAATCTGGTACGCTCACCCTTATCAGACTTTATAGTAGACGGCACATTGGGGACCACAATCCCACCTGGCAAAACCAAATCCCTTGCCTGCCGTTCATCCACTTGTAGCAACCGTGATTCCAACGGTCCTGATTTACACGACGTCAGCCGGAGATCCGTCGTAAGATCGTACCCGTACCCGATCACCCGAACTGCCTGCTCAGCTACTGACTGTGCGTCCATATTTTTCATACTCCCCATTTGCCACTTAAAATGATCAGTTATACTTGCTTTGTCGTAAATTGTTTGCCAACTTTGGAATTCGTAACGACAACAACCTAGTATGGATTCCGCACTAGGCGAGGTATGGGGAGGTCCAAGATGTACGTAGTCTTATCTTACCCCAGACTAACACATGGAGTAAGGTGTTTGCCAACTTTGGAATATATGTGTGACTTGTATAAGAGTTAGTTAGCTCACAGTGTGATGATGAGCTAATGATGGTGTGATTATAAGCGACAATTATTAAGGAAGGGAGAATTATGGGGGCTCTTGAGTTAAAGTGAGTTGAGTTGAGTTGAATGAGTCTCATGCGTGTGATAGAGGTGTTAGATACGAAGTACTTCAATGTGTTAGATACTTCAATGTAAGTTCCTGACATTTGACTAGAATTCTTTCTGATTACATGGGTTTGAATACCATTATCTGTGTAACTGTATTCGTGTTTTTCAAACGTTTTATATGGGGTTTCATAAAGCAAAGATTAGACTACTCGTTTCTTGCCAAACCAAAAGAAAACAAAAGGCGAAAAGGTTGGCGGCAAAGGTTCTCACCATTACTTATGAACACGTGGAGTTGAATTTGATAAGCACATATAGGATTATAGGGTGCTGTTAGGTGGAGATTATAGTACTAGAGCTCTTCATCCAAAGTCACATGGGAGAAATTGAATCTTAAACTTTACTTTATGGAAAAGAATTGAAAAGAACTAGATCAATGTCACATGTAGAAAAACAAATTTTCTTTGTTAAGAAAAAAAAAAAGGAGATTATGAGAGGGTGTCATTGACTAGAGCTGGCAAAATCGATCCGACTCGACAAACTGACCCGATTCAACCCGAAAAAATCACCATCCGAAACCGATCCGATGCAAAACCGAAAATCAATACAACCCAAAAAGTATAAACCCGAAACCGATCCGAGCTAACCCGAAACCGATTCAACCCGAAGCAGGACGGGACCCAACTCAAACCGATACAAATATCGAACACATAATTGACTGAATTATAGCTACCTATCCTCAAAAGTCATTTAAACTTTGTTGTAAATAGTATATTTTTACTTTTTCCTGAAATTTGATATACAATGTTGGATAAAATTTTGTTAATTTGATAGAATAACTCAACCCGAAGTTGACCCA
>CAAKMY010112788.1:0-34945 GCA_901111285.1 Corrigiola litoralis | reverse complement strand
CCCCCCCCCCCCCCCTCTCCCCCACCCACACTCCTAATGCTTTCCCCACAAATCAATACCCAGCTCCCCTCTATCAGTGGTAAAATAAAGAGATACACTAGGCTTTCTTCATGCTCCTCACACATCTTATCTAAACCTACCCTCCCTCCATACAAACCACCCACACAAAGGCCTAAAAACTGACTACCAAGAGGAAGCCAGAAAGTACAAACCAGAAGCCATAAAAAGGGGGGGAAAGAGTTGCCAGAACATAACACCAGAAGGCACAAGAAGATGGGGGAAAAGAGTTGCCAAAAATTACATACAAAAAGGCACAAGAATAAGGGAGGAATACGTAAAAAGGAAAGGTAAGAACAAGGGGTTAGGAAAGGGAAAATCAAGGAAGCCAAAAAAGAAACCAGAAGAGAGAAGGAAGATTAGGGATCTAAAGTGGGAAGAGGATGAGGAATGGAGTACTGATGACTCTCAATACAATGATCTAGAAATTGATTTAGAATTGGGGGAAGAGGACAAGCAGCATGAAGATGGTGACTTGTTTGAGGTGAATCACCAAACTAGTATCATAGATAACAATCTAAAGATGGTAAAGTTGATAAAGAGCCTACTATTTTTGGTAGCATTTGAAGAAGAACCTGAACATGATTCAAATGATCTAAGAAGCTTGAATGAGAGTGATGATGAAGTACAAGTGAAGGAAGGCAGGTGGTGAAGTAAGTAGAATGAAGAAAGGAAGGTAAAGAAACGGTAGTGAAGACAGGAGGTTGTCAGTGAAGGGGAGAATTTAAGGGAAGAAAGGGTAAAGTAGTAAAGAAAACAGAAAGATAGTTGGAATTCAATTTTATGGAGAAAATGGGTGGAGCATTCCACTAGAGATCAAATTTAATTGGTCAGAAAATGCATTTTGGTAGCAAATTTAGATGGGAGATATCATAAAAGGTCGCAGTTATGAGAATAAATTATACAAAAGGTAGCAATTTTGAAATAGTAGGGTTTATAAGGTAGCACTTATCAATTTTCCCATATTTTTTATCCAACAATTCTTCGTTGCCCCTATGTAATAAATTGTGTCATAAGCTTTAGTGACTGTGAGTAAGGCTAGATACATCTTGACAAACCCAAACTCATCAACAGCATGGCCAACATCAGTTGGTGGAGCTGGGGTGGTGGTGGATATCAATCCATATAGGGAAAAAAATGCAAAAGAAGGGTGGACAAGGACTTAACAACAAACAAGAAGAGCAAGCCCTAAACCATATGACCTTTTCACGTTTAGATAGGAGAGAGGCAGGACACATTGACAACCGTCACTAACAATACCACGAAGCTATCAGGAGCAAGCTCATGATGATTTAACAACACATCATAAGCAAAGCGCAAATATAATAAAAAAGAAAAGTAAAGCACTTGAGTTAAAGCATCCCAAGTAATCTCAGCTGTAGTACAACTGTAAGCAAACCTTCATTAATAAAAAATTGAATGAAATTACAAAGCACTGAGATAAAGCACGTGGAGCATAATTGTGGTACGTGGAGCAAAATTGTCGTATATGGAGCAAAAGTGTAGTATGTGGAGCAAAACCATAAAACTTATGAAGATGAGAAGAGAGAATGTGTGCGTACATTGCACCAGGAAACTAAACTGCTGATGTATATGGGTGAAAACTGTGGTAGTGGTATGTGGATCAAAACTGTAGTAAGGCAATGTCACAATGAAGAGACAGGGAGGTGCTTGCGTTGCACCTCAACAAATGTAGCCAATATCCTATCAAAAATCAATGGTAAACAGGAAGAGTGAAGTAATGCAATAAAGAAAGATTACCTCACTGCATCATATCCTGAATGCCCTAACTGCACCACATCCAAAGATATGCAGCTGAGAAACTTTACTCTAGTTGCAAATTGAGAGCTTCCCAGTGTATTCGTCAGCTACCCCGTAATCGAGGCTAAGCTCCCGCATAGGCGGGATGTTCTCCATAGCAAACAACATCAGATGCGGAAACAAGATATTGTTATGATCATAGAGCACAAACTGCACCATCACATTGGGGCTAGAACTGTGGCTTATGTAGCAAGCAACATTCCTCATCCTGGAAACATCCATGGCAAAATCTAAAGGAGGAATAGAAGGATATGTCGGTCTCACATATTCTGAATACACTTGTGACAAATCCCCCCATTCCGCCCATTTCTCAGCGAACCTGCCAGGATATATAAGACTGTCCCCATTCATGCTGAAAACCTGCGCCTGCTCCCTCGTAAGAACAACGCCTGTATACTCGCATATAAAAGCACCAGCATGTATCAAATCCAAAGTCCGAACTCCCCACCCCGTCTCTTGGGACCTAAAAACTTCTAACCTATTCTTCAGACCTTTCTGGCTGACACGATTGCGACAGCTAGGCGGGCAAGAACAGTGGCTACCACATTCAAATACCAAAGGCTTCCCTCTCAACAAGAACCCATTATAATCATAAGCAATCTCCCCACCATTTTTCATCCCACACAAACACGCATCATGACAACCACCGACACAGTTACAACCCATATTACCACCAGCATACACGAAAGGCGGGAAAACAGTCCTGTTCAAGTACTCATAATACAACGGGTCCTTATCCGAATCAATATCATTAAACACGAAAACCGGCGCATTCTCCTTCTTTGTCGAAAGGTCGAGGGTAAGATACCCCATAGGTCTTAGCTGCAACGGTGTCTTCCTCAACCCATGTGCAAGTTTCAACAATGTACTTCCCATTTCAGGTTGCCCTTCAATTCTAATAAGTCTAAACTTATAAACCCCGAACCCCGACTTACCCACATCGAACCACGACTCAACAATCTTATACAAACCATCATAAACATAAATCTTCGTCGTAAGACTACCCTCGTATTTCAACCCTCTAATAACTCTTATCTCGATACCATAGTGCATACTTCTTTCTAGAGCTAAATTACCTCCCTCGAGCTTCTGATGGTTGCACATCCTGTGAAACTTATCCATCCCACCATGTCCTGTATAAATTAACACATCACCGGAATCCTCGTCGTCCTCATACCCTCCACTGACGATAATGCTTGTCGCAATGGGCTCACCATTCGTGCTCTGGCTCATCGGGAGGTAGTCAATCCCAGCCTGGCTCTGCCCGTGCAAACCAACCACACAAAGCTCCATCCGAAAATAGAACACGTCACCAATGTACACCCCAGGGATGGACCCCACAATGCGCTTATCCATATTCATCCACAGCCCTCTATTCCTCATCAGCGTGGCCGCCCTCAAATCCCCACGGGCACGCCTCCCGCCACCGGGGCCAGTCCGCCTCTCCTCGTCATTCATCGAATGCAACCTTAACGCATCGTAAACCATCCTCGTCCGCCTCACAATGTCTCTGAAGTACCGCTGGTCCTCAATACTGAGGTTGGTCACTCTCACCAGCTCATTTGACCGCTTCTGCCTCCTTAGCGGCGACACCACCACAGGCGACACCCGGTTCTCCTCCGGAACCGGCACAATTGCCCCCGTCTCGGGGTTCAACACATCCACATCCCCCAGCCGCTGCATCCGCTGGGCGAACGCAGACCGGAACATCTCCGAAATGCGGTAAAATTCCGAATACACATTCGATGAGTCCGAGCTAATTGGCTCCATTGCCAGATAATTCGGGTCAGTCGGGTCGGTCTGAGAAGGCGGCGAGCTCGGGATCAGCTCCGAATTTACTGGCAAATCGTCCACGGGTTCCGGCTTGACCTGGATTTCGAGCTTCGGCGTAAGAAGAGTGGTGGACGTCATGGGTGGGTCCGGCAGGAGGTTCAGGTCTTGAAATGGGACCAAAGAACCCATTTTCGGGCTTTTCTCGAAAAAACAAAATCTGGGTTTTTCTCACAAAACAAATTCACAGGTGGGTTCTGCAAATTACATAAAAAGGAACAGTTTCAACTTTTTCAACTCATTTTAACCTTTTACAAAAAAATAAAATCTGGGTTTTTTCTCAGAAGAGAAAATCACAGGTGGGTTTTGAAACTTTCAGAAAATGGAACAAATTTCAACTTTTTCAACTCATTTTTCAACTTTTTTGGAAAAAATAAAATTTGGGTTTTTCTCAGAAGAGAAAATCACAGGTGGGTTCTGAAACTTACAGAAAAAGGAACAGTTTTAATTTTCTCCAACTCATTTTTTAGCTTTTTTGGAGAAAATAAAATCTGGGTTTTTCTCAGAAGAGAAAATCACAGGTGGGTTCTGAAACTTACAGAAAATGGAACAGTTTTAATTTTCTCCAACTCATTTTTTAGCTTTTTTGGAGAAAATAAAATCTGGGTTTTTTTCAGAAGAGAAAAATAAAAGTGGGTTTTGGAAATGGTAGGAAATGGAGGTGTGTGTGAGCGTGAGCAGGTGGATTGTTGGTGAGGTGGTGGTTAGGGTTTGGGTTGAGGTGTCACACACACACATATAGGTAGTTGTTAGTACTTTTTAACAGTTATTCAGTGGTTTTTCAGGAGTTTAAGGTTGTTACTTTTGAACAGTACAAAATGACATGAAAGAGGGAGTGGACTGAAGAGTGAGAGTTTGAAATTTTGGGGAAGAGAATAGAGGAAAGGAAGATGGATGGAAGATTTTGGAGTTGGAATTGGGAAATGGGAGTACAAACTACAAAGAGGTGGAGAATGAGAAATTTTTATTTTTTCTCGGAATGGTAAGCAAAGACAATAATGATAATGATGTATATGAAATTGATAGGAAATTAATATTTTTTTAATTGTGTTAGGTGAAAAATCAGATCGTGTTATGATTTGTTTATTTTTTTGCGTGGATAAAAATTAGAGTCGATCTCTACGTTAGATTCAACTTTGAATATTCTATTGTAAAGTTAAGAGATTAATAATGGTTTTGTTATATTGTTTCAGTTTATTCGATGCATAGGTAATTTTATAGTAGTTTAAAACGTTATTGGTATTGACATGGTAGCATGAACATGACTTTTGTGGAATAGAGGAGACAATGAGAAGTTTGTTTTTTTTTTTTTTCTAGGAGCACACATTAGAAGATGGTAAGCAAAGACAACAATGATAATGACGGATGAAACTAAAAGGAAATAAAAAGTATATTGTGGGACATATTAGGTCTCCAATTTATTTTTTAATTGTGTTAGGTGAGAGATCAGATCGTGTTTTGATTCGTTTATTTTTTGTGTGGACAGAAATTAGAGTCGATCTCTACGTTATATCCAACTTTGAATATTCTATTATAACGTCAAGAGATTAATAATGTTTTTTTATTGTTTCATTTCACTTTATTTTATACGTAGGTAATTTTATAGTAGTTTAAAACGTTATTGGTATTGACAATGGTAGTGTGAACATGACTTTTGTGGAATAGACGGAATGAGAATTTTTCTTTTTTTCCCCTAGGAGCACATGAAAAGATGGTAAGTAAAGACAACAATGATGATGATGGATGAAGCAAAAATAAAATTATAGAAAACTATATCGTGGGACATATCAGGTTTCCATTTTCTTTTGTTGTGTTAGGTAAGAGATTAGATTGTAATTTAATTTGTTTTTTTTTTTTTTTGTGAACACAACTTAGAGTTGATCTTTATGTTATATCCAACTCCGAATATTCTATTGTAACGTTAAGAGATTAACAATAGTTTTTATATTTAAATTTATTTTGTGCATAGGTAACTTACGAATAGTTTAAAACTTTACTGTTATTGACAGTAGTGTGAACTTGGCTTTTGTGAAATAGAGGAGGGGCAATAAGGAATTTATATTTTTTCTAGGTGCACATGCAAAGATGGTAAGTAAAGACAATAATGATAATGATGGATGAAACATAAAAGGAGATAAAAACTATATTGTGAGACAAATCAGGTGTTCAGTATTATTTTTTAATTGCGTTAGGTAAGATATTGAATCGTGTTTTGATTTATTTATTTTTTGTGGAGATAGAAATTAGAGTCGACCTCTACGTTAGATCCAACTCCTAATATATTCTATGAAACACTAAGTGATTAATAATGTTTTGTTTTTTATTTAAGTTTATATCGTGCGTAGGTAATTTATTAAACGTTTCAAACTTTATTGTTATTGATAATATTAGTATGAATGTGACTTTAGTGAAATAGAATAGGGGGGGGGAAATGAGAAATTTAGAACTTTGGAGCACATGAAAAGATGGTAAGCAAAGACAACAATGATAATGATGGATGAAACTGAAAAGAAATTATAAAAAACTATATTGTGGGACATGTTAGGTCTCTAATTTTTTTTTTATTACTGTGTTAGTTAAGAAATCAAATCGTGTTTTGATTTGTTTATTTTTTGTGTGGACAGAAATTAAAGTCGACCTCTACGTAGAATCGTAGATCCAACTAAGAATATATTTAAGTTTATTTTGTGCCTAGGTAACTTAATAATTGTTTAAAACTTTATTGTCACTGACAAAAGTAGTGTGAACATGACTTTTGAGAAAAAGGGGGGAATAAGGAATTTCTACTTTTTCTAGCTAGGAGCACATGTAAGATGGTAGCAAAGAAAACATTGATAATGATTGATGAAACTGAAAGGAAATTATAAAAACTATATTGTGGGACGTATTAGGTCTCCATCTTTTTTTACTGTGTCAGGTGAGAGAACATATCGTGTTTTTATTTGTTTACTTTTTGTGTGGACACAAATTAGAGTCCATCTCTACATAGATCTAACTCAAAATATTCTATCATAATGTTAGGTGATTAATAATTTTTTTAAGTTTATTTTGTGCGTAAGTTTAAAATTTTATTCTTATTGACCATAGTAGTGTGAACATGACTAGTCTCGAATAGAGGGGGGCAATGAGGAATTTACATTTACATAAAAAGATAATAAGCGAAGACAATAATAATAATGATGGATAAAACCGAAAGGAAATAAAAACTATATTGAGTGGACATCTTAAGTCTCCTATTTCCTTTTATTAATTGGGATAGATAAGATATCAGATCGTGCTTTGCTTTGTTTATTTTTTATGTGGACACAAATTATAGTCGACCTTTATGTTAGATCCAATTAAGGATATTCTATTGTAATGTGAAGAGATTAATACTCATTTGATTTTATAATAGTATTTTAAAACAATATTATTATTATTATTATTATTATTATTATTATTTATTATTATAAACGAGAAAACGTTTACACAAAGTTAGAGGAGTGCCGAGACACAATCTGAGCCCCCACTCCTCTAGCTATAGCAAAACTAATCCTAGTAAAAATATAAGCACCAGCACGGACACCAACATCTTGAGCCATGGAGAAATAAGGTAATCATTATATTTCACCGAAGGAATAACCAAATACAAGATAGAAAGTCCAGCATAAGACCCAACAATGAACTGACTAAAGCCATCTAACCAGCTAAAACCATAAAACAAAGGGCATTCTCTGAACCAGTGACCCCCCCTAACATGAGATTTCAACCAATACAGCTCATTCTTCAAAGAAAAGGGCATTCTCTGAATCCTGTTCCAAAGTAGAACCTAATGCCAGATGTTTCTTGTAAAGGAACATTCAAAGAAGAGATGGTCCCTTTGTTTCTTCATTCTGATAACACAATACACATCTATTCACCAGCATCAAACCCCTAATACAGATGTTATCATCAATGGGAAGTTTATTTTGAATAGCAAATGTGCTTACACCAGTTCTGAGAAACAGAAGCTCCCCTAAAGAAATCATAAGCCATTTGAACCTGAAAAGAACCCTTGCAGCTCCATTCCTACAATAACTTCTGTGCATTCAACCCATCACCAGCCATAAGAACAAATGAATCTTTAATCCGCAAAATATTTTTCCAAGACCATGAACAATCTGACTTTGATTGATAAGTCCATATTGTACTAGTCTTAAGGTAATATTTTGCAATTCATAAACACCAAATATATGGAAATCCTTTGTGCACTTTCCACACCCATTTAAGCAGTAAAGTTTTGTTCCAACTGAGAACGTCTTTTATGCCCAAGCCTCCTTCAGTTATACACTTAGCAATCAGTTCCCATAAAGCAAAAATCATCCTCCTAGACTCTTCAGTTGAATTCTAGATAAAACGTCTACATAACTTAATCAGTTTCTGCTGCACATTAACTGACAATAGAATACAAGTACACCAAAACTTCTGCATCCCAAAGAGTACATAGTTAATCATTTCTACCCTTCATGCATAGCTCAAATACTTTGAAGACCAAGTTGTAATCTTCCCAGTCATCTTGCTAATCAGAGTCTAAAACATGCTAGAAGTAATCGTAGAAGAATCTAGAGGAAGAACTAAATATCTAAAGGAAACTCTCCAAGCACAAACCTAGTTTCTTGCAATATAGCATTTTGAACTTCACTTCTAACACCAGATAAGTAAATATTGCTTTTATGAGGATTAACAACCAGACCTGACATAGCAGCAAATGTATCTAAACATTTCTTCACAGTGAAGATTGAAGGTAAGTCACCTCTAGTAAAAACAAGTAAGTCATCTGCAAACACTAGATGATTTATTTTCAGCTTTGCACACTTGGGATGAGTGGGTAAACTTTGAATATTGAAAGCTCCTCTCAAAATTCTTGATAGACTTTCCATAGAGAGTGCAAAGAGAAAGGGGGATAGAGGATCTTCCTGTCTGAGACCCCTCTTTCGTTCAAAGAAACCATAGGGAGCACCTTCTAAGCATACAGAAAAGGTGGAAGTACTAATGCAAATCATGATTAGATGAATGAACTTGCTAGAGAAACCAAACATAACCAGGATGTTACCCAAATAAGACCAAGAATTAAAATCTTTTTTAATATCAACCTTCACAACACTCCTTGGTGAGACATGCTCCCTTCCATTAACATTATCAAATAAATTTCTCTAGTGAAAGCACCCTGCTCCATTCCAGTAATATCAGAAGTAACCTCCTGCAATCTACCAGCCAATATCTTGCTTATTGTCTTGTAGAGAACAAAACATAAAGAGATAGGTCGTCTAAAATCCAACACAGAGTCAGACACCTCCTTCTTAGGAATTAAAGCAAGAAGAGTAGTGTTAATTTGTTTAAAAAGCTTTCCAGTATGGAAAAAATCCATAACAGTATCACACACATCTTTACCAACCAAATTCCAAGACTTCCTAAGGAAATAAGAAGTGTATCCATCTGGACCAGGTGATTGATTTGGATCAATAGAAAATAGAGCCTGTTTATCTCTGAATTTGTAACTGGTCTATCCAACCAAATACTATGCTCAAAACTAACAGAAGTTTCAAAAATAAAGCAATTTAAATCAAACCTTGCAGAGGAAAATTTTTCCCCTGACAATTTTTGATAAAAATCCAAAAAAGCTTGCCTTACTCCCACATGATCAGACATCAAAACCCCTTCAACATTTCTAATAGCTCTGATCTTATTGTAATTCCTTCTTTCAGCTACTTTTGAATAAAAATAGCTCAAAAAATCATCATTATATTTGATATAAGAGATTTTGGCCCTCTGAACAACACTTGCAATTTCAGCTTTATAGCTTTTTTTTAATCTGCATATAAGTCACTCGAGTAGTTTTCACACCAACTTGTAATTGAAGATTACCTGGATCAAGCTGGAGTTTTGATTGCATAGAGAGGAGAAAGTCATTGGCTTCAAGAACTCTATTATGCAAATCAGAGTAATGCTTCATATGCAAAGACCTGAGTTCAGACTTCAAAAGTTTAAGCTTATGAAATAGTTTTAAACATTTTACAACCTGAAACAGGAGATTGCCAAACTCTCTCAACAATAGAGAGAATTTTCATCCTCCACTCGGTGATTCAGAAACTTGAAAGGTATGAGAATTGGATGAACATGCTCAGCAATAGTAACCAGAGCTTATGAATGATCAGAAACCCCAAAAGGCCCAAATCTAACAATAATATCTTTATTTTGAAGAAACCAATAACTCTATCCAACTTAGACCAAACCCTCCAAATGTAATCATGCCCATTTGTCCAATTTCAGAAATCTCCAGAAGCTGATAAATCAGCAATATCATAAGTAGACAAGCAATTAGCCAAATTTTCCATCTCTGAAAGACAAGGAGCAGTTTTGTTTATCTTTTCTTCTACTTTCAAGATAACATTAAAGTCACCTTGAATTACACAAGGATCAGAACTAGCAATAGACGAAGACAAAGCCTACAAATCTCTCCATAGCTCTTGTCTCTCATCAGCACTATTTGACCCATATACAAAAGTGAAGTGACCTATGCAACCAACAATCTTACTATTAATTAGACAATGAACTAGCTTAGCACTAGAACTCAATTAAAATCTAAACAACAACATTAGCAACATTCCACACAACCCAAATTCTACCATTCCTATGCCATGCATAGTTATTCACCACTGGAAAATTTGCTAAAAATCCTTCTAACTATCTTACTGAACTTATTTTTCCAATCCCAAGAATGTCAATCTTCAGTCTTAACAAGAGGCCAATCACCTCTTGTTGCTTTAGGGGGTCATTTAACCCCCTAATATTCCAGGAGCAGGAAACAATTTCTCTCCAGGAGGATAAGGATCATCTGCTCCAAAATCAGTTACCTTCTCCTGAACAGCTACCACGTCTTGTTGAGATTCTGATTCAGACAATTTACCAAAAGGATTTGACCCTCCTAAAGCTTGCAAATCCTGCATTTTATTTACATCTGCATGAACAAAACTCACAATCTTAAAAACTTTTCCAGTTGATCCCTTAATTGGAGTAAATTCAGCATCCACTTCCTCTTGAGTCACAACCTTTTCCTTAACATGACTCTTCACAACAACGGGGTCAGGAATAACCTTAGATACATCCTGTATCTTAGGTGCATCCTGTTTCTAGCCTAAAAAATATTTAGTGGATTAACGTCACACACACTCCAAAGCACCGTTATGAAACCCGAAAATGCCACCCAACCCCGAATAAGCCCACCCCAAAGTGCGCACCCCGACCAAGCTAAAACCTCGAACAAACCAACCCCGAAACCTGAATAAATGCGCACAAAAGCCATGACTTCCTTTCATTCTCCACGTGGTTTCTAGGCAAGTAGTCTATGAAACAGCAAGAACCAGCCGCAACTAGGCCTTGTGTGGCAACCCTGTCTTCTCTCTAACCTCTGTTCGTTTGTGGTGGGCTACGTAAAGCTGCCCATGTGTTCGCATCTCAGACTAAGGCCGACATAACTGCAACGAGCTTCAACTCTCCTCAATATTCTTCAAGTATTTAATGAGTCGATCTTGTGTTGTAAGATGAAAGAGATGAGAGAGCAAGGGGCATGGATAATAGAAAAAGAATTGTGTGATCATGGCCAAGAACGATGGTCGAGAGAAGGATGGCTCTGGGCGGCATTGTAAGCGGCAAAAGGCCGGTGAGCTGGGAGAGGAGATCAGAAGACTGGAGGGTGGGTGAGGGATTCCGCTTGTTACGTGGGTTTAAGGAATTAGGTAGTGTGCTGGGTAACAAAGAAGGGAATGTGAATGTAAAGAAATTTAAGGGTATTATTGGCAAACACATAAAAGTATTAGGTACAAAGAGTGAGAATAGAGGCACATTTAAGAACTTAAAGGATCTTCAAAATAAAAAGGAAAATAAAACCACGTAGGCAAGTTTAACTGAAGATTCTGCCGTCGGTAACCCTGGGATCAATAGTGTAAACAAAGTCAACACTTAGGATTATTTATATCAGTAGGTGGAATTATTTTTGTTTGTTCGCCTATAGTTGGATTATTCATGTCAATTTTTCCTACTTTTAATGGACATTGCTATATTTTTATCTGGACATTTGTTAATCTTATGGATTTTTACAACAACAACAACAATAATAAGGAAAAAAATAATATTGACTCCACCAAATTTTTAAAATGACACCACTAGTGTTTAATGTGACGTAAAAAAAAAAAAAAAAGAACAAGTAAACAAAAAGAATGCACAACCATTTGACAGGGGAGAGTTTTGAACTCAAGCCCTCTCCAGCAAAGGATTTAGACTTTCTTTCTGAGCCACAAGAGGTAATTGATATTTCAATGCCATCAGTTGTTCGTTGATCTGGAAGCACCTAGTTTTAGGTAGTTCCGAGACTACCGTAAACGTTTTGGGTACTTACAGATTGTCAAGGCCGGTCAGGTGTGGACCGACCATAGATTTGAATCCTGCCACCTTTTCTTGTGGATCATGTTGTGCTTTACGATTCTCTTGCGGCTTGCCCACAGGCAACATTTGTAGAACTTCCGAACCAAAAAAGACTAGGATAAGAAGGAACTATTACGTAATATGCTAGCTACTAGTAGGAAATCGAGTGAAGGGAATTCTATCATAATCTTCTACGTCAAACGTAACTTCGGTCTTTCTGAACTTTCAACTGCATAAAAAATTTCATACAAGAACTTAGTAGATGTATAATTACTTGACTTGCCCATACTTGTATTCAAAATGCCCACTCACTTGTTATGTGTAGGAGGAGAGAACATCTACAAGTATAAGTTTATAGCCTATGTTTTGACTTTTGTCAAAGAAATAAAACATATGACAGTTCGATGCTTCGCATGGTGAGGTAAATTCTTTTCAATCAAGGTTACTGACTTTATGGTGCTTTTCCAACAGAGCCAAATAGACGCATCTTCTCTGCAACAACAGCTTTCATTGTGTGCTTTGCAGAATCCATAACATTAACAAGATCTTTTCCAGGATGAGCCAGTGAGTCCATGTAAGCCTTCCGTACCTCAGTATTCACGTTGAACTTTCTCACACCAAGATCTATGCAGCTCTGCACAAGTAGTAAACGGGGTATCACTTGGTAGATGAAAAGACGGCATAGTTCATAGAGCATTAACTTCTCAAAAACTATTACCAACTATGTTGCAATGGCAAAGTTATTATACCATAACGAATAAAAGTTAGGGTTGAACACAAAATAAATGTGTAAAGAGTGAAATTCTTATTAGATTACGCTACATGCACTAAATTATTTTGTTTCAGGAGCTTCCTAGCTTTACATTGTTTTGTGTTCACGGGCTTACTTGCTTAGTTTCTTACAACCACCACCAAGCCTTAATCCCAAAATAATTGAGGTAAGCTAACATGAACAAATATGAGGACTTGTCAAAGAACATATAGTGGGCCAGTGGGGTGGGGGGAGACAGAAGTTATACTAAAACTACTAAAATAATGAACCCACACTCATGCACCATCATAAACATGAATCATTGCCCTCCATTATGCCCTATACAATGCGATATTCTCATTGATACTCAAACAGTTCTCAACTACCAATTTTATGTCATTTGTGATCTATCTTTACCGCTCTTATCCCTTCACCCCTCTACTCTGCTCATGGGTCCATCAATCCGGCTTATTTTTGCATATTTTAACCTCAAGAGTTAGTCTCGCACCTTGCATTCAAAAGAATTTTGTGCTTCCTAACATAAATTTCTACTAACAGTCATCTTTGTTATGACATCCATGAACGAGTTGTCCCCTCTATCCTTATCGAAATAAATAAAGGTAACATGAGAATAAGTGGCTGTTTGGTTTACTATAGGAATTTCCAATTTTGATGTGGTAATTCACGTGTTTTTCTATTTTCTTAGAACTTCCTCAAATTGATTGTTAAAAGCGGAAATTCAAATTTCTCAAGGGAGGTTGGGTAAGCAAATTCTTACTCCCTCCGTCCCACCCATTTTGCTCCATATTCCATTTGGGGTGTCCCATTCAATTTGCTCCATTTCTTTTTTCTTTTTTTTTTTTTTATAAATTTTTCCCTCAAAGATTACAATTTTGCCCCTCTTTTTCAATACTCACCCTACAAATTGCTAAGCATGATCCACCACCTTACTCACACAACTTGCCTACCCCACCCATTTTCTTAATCTTTAGTCCAAAAACAAATGGAGCAAAATGAGTGGGACAGAGAGAGTACTTCCTATTCATGCATTTTGTGTCAACCAAAAAATTCACTACTTATCAAGCAAGAAGCTTCATATAACACAAGCATCATATTACTTTTGGAAACTATTACTGTGGTCGTCATATGTCTCCTTCTACCCCATCACTATGTTTTCATCACTTCATTCCTTAATCTGCCTAATTGGTGTATCATACAGTTTCCTTTTCACATGTCCCATTGCATCTTAACCTTAATTGGTGTGAATCCCACCTTCTCTATAATGTACTCAATTCTCCATCGATCTCTCTTAGTATGCCCACACATCCAACGTAGCATACGCACGCGTACCGCATGCATCTTTACAGTTTCTAAAATATAAAGCCTTTTCACATCCCAACACTCACCATACAATAAAGGAGGCCTAATTGTTGCATTATAATCTCCAAAGCATACATTGATCACATGAAAGTTCAGTGGTACATCAGAATAACCTTGCCGTTTAAGGTTAACGCACCTCCATTGGGCTCAACTTACATTCCATGTCCTCACTTTTGCTTCTAATTAGTACAAAACCCTTTAATTTCACTGTTTGTCTCTACAATTCAAACTTCACCCCAACCATACACGCGGGGTTGTGCATGATCAGCCATAGAGAAGAAAATGGACAGCACCAAACTAAACCAAATCGGATAAATTCAGGTCCAGTTATCAGTCCACAATTATGTGAGTTTCGGGTTTTCCCTCCATCCAGTATAAATCCAAAGTTCACACTCCAGTTCGGTCTAAATCCGAAGTTCATTGGACCCAAACCAATTTGTAAAATTTCACTGGCCCTGAACAAAGTTAGACAACTCTTATGTCATCCCTACAATAGTGTGCATAATAGTATGACAACCCTTATACATGACTCAAATGATGTCAATGTACTTACAAGGGACACACTTTTCTTGTCAATGCCCACTATAACACTTTTCTAGATACTTTATAATATGCCTTCATTATACAGATTCTTCTTCTTATCACGACATTTGTCCACTAGTTACCTCATAAGATGAATGACCTCAATAATAAACCTTTCTTGAACCCAAACTCATTTTGTGAAATCTCCACACTTCTCCAGTGAATCCTATCGACTTTGGTTTCTAGTGTTCATTGCCCGTCTCAAACCCGGATAAAGGAAGGGTTGCGGCAAGGGAAAATTGTCACAAACATGGACATGAATTGACATTTGGATATTGTTGGGGCATAAAACTAGTCGCTTCAAAGACCCGAGTGAATCAAAAGTATGCAAGGGTTGTAGGTCGTCGCTCAGAAATGGCCACATTGGCGCTCGATGGTAGCGTCAAATGAGCAAGGTCAGCAAGGACACCACTTATGCCAAGGGAACTAAAAATATCATACGAAGTATTAGATAAGCAGACAGAATTTCCACTGTCACTTGACATACTTTTGTCATTTTCCTAGTGCAAAGCAAAATCAGCCGACAAGAAAGAACCAATAGCATGCAAACTGCATTTGACCAATCATGAAACTTGGTCCAATTATCATATTTAGAGCAAACTAGCTAGGCAGATAACGTCAGATCTTGAATTAAGTTCACCTTGATAAGTTCCTTGGGTACACCAGAAGCTCCATGCAGGACAAGGATTACACCTTTTTCAGAAGCCAGAACATGTAGATCCTGCAAGTGCCAGGAAGAGGATAAAATAAGGCTCCGACTTAAAAGTAAGCAGCCAATATTATATTTATAAAAGAAAATTGTAGTGAGCACAAAAGGATTCTTATTCTATCACCCTACAGCAGTTTCCTTCAACTAATTGTAAATCCAAAAGTGATGACTCTTGTACTAAACACAAGTTTGACAGGAGGGCATTCTGTTAGAAAGAAAAGGCGTAGAGTGCCCATGGCCTGAGGCCAAAGACAAAACTGGCGAGAAGTGAGAAGTACATATTGCCTTACGCCCACTATTGCACAAGGCTGTTTAAAGCCTTAGCTATCAGTGACAACCTGATGGAGCAAATATCCACTCATTCTCAAGTTCTCAACAGTCTTACAGTAGACTATCGATATCCTGTAAAAGGTCAAATTGTCTTGCATGCTCTATCCACATATGATCTTCAGCAGGGGTTACTAGTCGGCAAATAATATGGTAGTGCCTTACAAGGATTCTTGTTGCACTTAACTAGCCATCAATTATCAAACTATCGTAATATACTCAGCCTATAAGTGCATTGAGAACTTAGATTTGTTACATGGCTGAGTGTGCATGGAAAGGGGAAAAGAACACCTGTATAACAGAACATTTACATATTATACCCTGTACTCCCTCTGTCCCAATTTATTTCTCCATCTTGTCTCTAGTAAGTACAACACTAAATCTCATTGGAGTTTGTTAAGATTTAAGAAGCCTTCCCAAGTGATAAGTTCTCAGAAGCTTATACATCACAAATTATACCTTAAGCAAATCAAGCCTGAGATTTGGGCCACTTGCAGGGTATTGGCCATGGACATTGCCAATGCATACTGCCAGAGCATCAATACCAGTCTTATCAATAAATTGCCGTGCCTGAAAGTTGACAGAGACAAGTAGAATGATGTGACCAAATTAAAACTGAAAAAAAATAACAGAGAAAGGAAAGTTATTAAAAAGAAACTAACCAGATTAATGTCAGTCAGTCGTGCTTCATACTCTTCGACAGTCAACTCATCTTCTGTCCCTGATAATCGTCCTAATTCAGCCTCTACAAAGATGTTCTTCTGATGAGCCAAACTGGTTATGTAGCTTGTGTACAATATGTTGTCCTCAAATGGAAGATGCGAGCCATCCGCCATTACTGAATTAAATCCCTGGTAAAAATTCTCTGAATCAGCCATAAAGCAAGGCGAAAAAAGAGCATACAGAGACCAGAGGCTGTCAGTTTAGATTAGTATTTGAGAGTGGAGATAACACATACCAACTCTAGAATCTCAAGTAATTCTTGCTTGGAAGTCCCATGGTCAAAATGAACAGTAATCGGTACCTGTTATACAAATAATATGACATGCAAAAGAGTTTAATATCCCAGAAATATGATTGAATAGTAACCAGTCTTGTAACATAACTGACGAAAATCTAATGTGCTGCTTGCTTATGGATATTGAACACACAAAACCCAGACATTTAAAATCACTACTACTACTACTACTACTATAACTGTCACCATTACTAATTACTACTACTATATGAGTTCATAGTTCAGTTCAGTTCAAATCATCTGTATTCATTTTAGTTCACTAGTTCAGTTCAGTTCAGTAGTTTAGTTTAGTACACTTCCTTTTAGTACACTATTTCACTTCAGTTCACTAGTTGAATTCAGTTCTTTTAACTTCATTTGAGTTCAGTTCTTGATGATCAGTTAATATTGTTTTATTGAACTTTTTGTTGAATTGAAAAATCAGCTCGGCTCAGCTCTGCGAAGCACAGCGAGGCCAGCTGAACAGGGCCTAACTTCCCAGGACAAATAGGACAAATAGGCACACCATATTGACCATAGTCCATACACCTAACGTATTAAAAACAGCAGTCTACGGTAAAAACAGATCTTGGGTCGGGACAAAACCTCACCTCCAGAGACCTGAATCACAACACAAATTACACTGGAGGACATCTGTTATTAAATTGGACTTGCTCAGCACAAATCCTACACCATCACTCACATTAACATAGGAGCTCTCATATCAGATTTGTATAAAGTTGACAGCTTATTCTACTTCATTTCAGTCTCAGATAGAGCATGTGAGAAGCTCCAAGACATTTAATGGAGATGAAGATGTGCATTATGCCCTGTTTTTGGTAGTTACCAAATGCTCTTTATCATTACAATGGTAACCATCCCATTTTGCAATAAATGGGTCATTTCCTCCAACTTGAAATTCCCGTCCCTTTCTCGGCCTCACTGCCTCACTGTATGCGGGTTGGTGTGACAGGGTGGATGCAAGCCAATTTTATCAAACAAGAGGGCTGCTAGTAATATTAGTAATTTAAGCAAGGGAAATAAGCAAGAATTTAGAGTCCTCTCTAAGCAGTTTCCAAACCAAGCACCATTTACAAATGGAGTGAGTGAATGACAGCTCAGGAAAAGACCAAACCAATGCATATTATTTTTCTGTAAACTGCTATTCAACTCCGTAAGTCCTATATGAAGGGATACTTACACTGGCTTGCTCGGTGGCAGAGAGACAACAGGCAACCAAAGGCATACCTCCCTGCTTTAAGGCCCCGGGATGTATCTGTTGAAGGAAATAAAATAAGTACAGGTGTTGAACAACAAGAAGAAAATGACTGCTTGTATGCTAAAACACAACTAATCCAGTGTTCAATATACTAATATAGTTTGTCCTTCTAGCAGACAACAAAGAAGTGATAAACTCAACCATTATTATATAGTTTAGTAGGGTTAGATGCTTTTGCAATAAAGTGACAGATACTAAAGGCATGTTTGGGTTCAACGAATTCAAAGTCAATAATTTTGCTTTTAGCTAAGAAAAGAGGCCAGGAGTCTTCTTAAGACAGAAACGGAATAAACTTCCATTGCAAAAGAGGCCCTGTAATTGTAGTCAAGGAAATGTCTGAAGCTAGTGCATCGAGATATTTGCGATCTTCTAAATCAGCACTTCTAACCTGCAAAATAGCAGGACTGCGTTCTTCTTCAGCAGCGGCAACAACTGCAGCAACCCCTTCCAGATTATAGACATTGAAGGCTCCAACAGCATATCCGCCTTTTTCTGCATTCTTCATTGCAAAAAAAGAAAAACCTTTAGAACATATAAAAGCTAAGAGAGTGAATTAGATCAATAGACAATTTATTTGAGCACTGACAAGAAGAAGTTCTCTGGTTGATAAAAGTTTGTTAGAACGAGCCCAACACTTAACAACTTTGGCAAGAGCTGTATGATCACCGACATTGCCTAAAAATCATGGATAGTTCAATCAGCACAAAAAACCAACAGGTGCACATATTGCCATATTTAGCGAGTAAGCCTCTTGCTTGCCCAAAACTGATATAAGTTTCACCAGTATTTGACATGTTATACAAATAATCGAGAATGAGGAGAAAAGCGCGATCAACCTGGAAAAACTATGTATGGAACCCCAGGATGTCTACTCTCATCACCTAGCTCCCACAAAGGAACACCAGCTAAGGCTTGTCCAACTACTTTAGCACGTTTGGCTTCAAGAGCTTTGGTGGCGATATCAGATGAAGTAATTCCACCCTGAAAAAATCAGATAGAACCTTCATTCTTGATTATATAAGCACAAAGATCTAAAATACTGAACCAACTGTAGTTTGTATGTTAAAAGAACCCATACAACGGGTCAGCCAAGTACACCAAGGTTGATCCATGATAGTACCTTTGCAAGAATGTAGCGAGGCCTAGTAGCTACGCGCCTAACAATTTCCACCAAGGCAGAGCTGACTTTGAAATTGATCTCCAAACTTTCAGTAGGCGCTGTCATATAGATCGAAAGAAAATGGTAGATTTGAGATTTCACTAATCAGAATAAGCTAGGTGGCTTCATCAATGTTTAGCTTGGGAAGCAAAGAACAGAGGAATTTTACATAAGAAGTGGCATGGTCCAGAAAGGTGCAGACCAACTAAAGTGTAAAATAAATTATTGCATTCAGGAAATGGAGATTTTGTGACAGTGACGCAAACAACATGAACAGTGAAAAACAGTAAATCACACAGAGAACTAAATCAGAGCAGGTTTAGAAAGGCATTCACTACGACCATAAGAAACACGAAAGGCAAGACACGAGATGACTAACTTTTGCCAGAGATGAGCTCTCGACTTGTCATTATTACAGTGTCCATATGAGCCCTTAGGAAAACATCAGCCAATTCTGCTGCTTGGTTTATTTCTTGGTCTCTATCTTCTGGTGACTGCAAAGCCACTTTCTCAACAGAAATCTGTGGAAAACAGGAAGACCAATAAATTCTCTTGGTCTATAAGTTAAATACCCAGGTAGGCCCTCAATGTTCATACTACTGCGATATGAGTGTCACATTTTGTCTCCCTTAGCCAAAAATTTAACAAAAATGTACTTCTAGCACTGAGATAATGCAATATGGATCACCTCAATCCATCGTAAGGCATCACCTAACTGCACTTTTAGTTCTTCAACCTGCATAAACGTGAAATCATTGCACATTGACCATATATGAAACAAAAGGTATATGAAACAAAGTAGTGATGGATAGCAGTACCCATTGTCACCTGTTTTGTGGTTTTAGGGACATAAGATCCCACAACGATAAGACCACCGGTCCTTTCCTTGTGTACTCCCATATCCTTAGGGGAAATTGGAGGCCTTGATGTTATTCCCACTCTGGCAGAGACAAAACTAGCAGCAGTACGGCATAGAAAACGCTTTCCTTTCAGCTCTGCCTGAAGGAAAAATAGGTAAAAAACAGCCACACTTTCAGGGTCTGTAAGCAGAATTCAAATTCTATAAAACAGTCGCTATGATAACTCTGAGTAAACAGCTAAAAACATTACCAGCAGCATCCCAGCAGCAAACACAGCCATATCAGTTTCACTTGCTGCATTGACTACGCATGTTGATCCCTGTTTCATCCATATGAAACACATATTTTACATTACTAAGCAGAAGGACATGTTTTCAGATACAGAGATTTTATCAGCCATGAGGAAACCGTCCATCGCTAAATCACTGGGAGCACCTTCATAAGACAACACCGATGTACAAACTAATCGCCTTTGTGATCCGTCTAGATAATAGAGTATGAGTATGTTAAAGGTATAGAGTGTACAAACTTTGATATAGAAATATACATCCCCCGGAAATCCAAATAAATCTCTAAGCTACTTTAGTTAATACAGGGAGGTTCTTTTTTCGGTTGGGGGGGGGGGGCATAGTCTTAACTCTTCCGAAATCACAGTCACTCAATTCTAAGAAGTTAATTAAAACTGTAGAAGATACTGATTTTCTAGTTAGGTAGCCTATGCAAGAGTAGGTTATTAGCCTTTCAGGAAAATCCTTCAAGGGGAGATCCAAACTCCAAAGTCCCAGCCATTTCGGGATTCTTGATTGAGAGAAATCAATTCCTAAGGTCCTGATAGATGGAGTTGTTCCTTCTTCAATCCTGGGGGGGTGGGGGGTTCAATACTCTTTTTTCATTTCGGTCTTCCAGCCCTCCTTATTAAAGCCTGATATAGTCAGGATACGTATTGACAAATATGGATGAACAAACATTAAAAAGACCTAAGGCCTAGGTAAGTGCCAAGGTGAAGAAAGAAGAAGGCAATCATATACAATATTTTTTGAAGATGAGACCATAGACTGCAAGGTCCACCAGGTGTCCACCAGGTCAGAAAGTATAATTCAAGTTTGGAATAGATAATAAAAGATGCTTATCTAAGGTGGTCAGTAGCCAGTGAGCTTAAGGTTTCCTAGAGGTTATATCGTCCCTTAGTACAAAAATTGGGGTGCAAATTCATGAATTTCATGTGTTATTAGGTGCTAAATTCTTTAATTGATAATGTCTGTAGCTTGGTGTCCTTTGTATAGAATCCTACTTACTCATCAAAAAGATATGATCGACTTAAAGTGAGATAGGCAAACCATGTTTCATCAGTAAAATTATCTTTGACGACTCTTATCTACTGTTACATCCATTTCTCCTCAATACAATTTTCTTAGCTACTAAAGATGGGTGGTGTTACTATGTGGCCATTAACTAAGTTCAGTGCAGGAACATTCTGATCTACATATTTTTGGAAAACCGAACTCCTTGTTGCATGTTCAAAGAATTCACCATGAAACTGACAACAGGGGAAATACTCAGATTCCTCAAGGAAGGGTTATCTTTTCGAAGCTGACGACCAACTTTGTTTGGTAAATGAACTGATGATTGAATACGAATCAATCAAACAGGTGTTATCAATTTTCACTTAAACTATGAAACACAGATGACAAGAGTATCAATTCTTGTGTCCCAAGCAGTCCAGAGAAACTGTGGATATTCGTCTCTAACCTAGATTTACGTTTGGCGAGATCAGCCATCTTATTTGACAGTATAAATAAATACAGTATATTATAGGAGCTACAGCAATTCATATGCAAAAGCAAGGGCAAGAATATAAAAGCCAGGTATCCTAATGGAGGCTTACGCATAAAGCACAAACTCCATACCTTTTTTAAACTGCATAGATGCTCACAAACAGCATCAGGACCACCTTTGCGTAGAAGTTCAATAGAAACAGAAGCAATATTGGTGGCTGCTATACGCCCTTGTGTTTTCTCTTCAACCCACTACAGTGCAAGGAGACCAAGTTAAAAAGAAAAAAAGAAGTTTAGTATGCTTACTCAAATCAAATAGCACGCCTCTATTCAGGTAGCTACAAGACTAACCTCACGGAGATTTGAGGACTTATAGCCAAAAGAAGAATCTTTAGCAAATTCAGTGTCTCCAGCAGGAACAAGCCTAATTACAAAGATCAGCAGAAATGTTCATATTTTTCTTTCAAGAAAACGAAAAAAATATAAATCACTGCATTAAATATCATGCGCAAGGAAAGTAATTTATCACCGATCAGATTCTGCAACATAATGCACATCTCCTATAGTGAAGCGACCACCTTGAAGAAAGAACGGACAAATGATCCATGCATCAAGGTTCCCTAGGACTGAAACAACAGCATCTGCTTCCTGACAAAATAGCTACTGTCACATTCACGATTTAGGTAAATCTATACCGAAGCCTGTAATGCATACAACACATCAAGTACCGTACCTCAGGAAAGTGGCCCCTTAGAGTTGAATCACCTCTTAATACTACTGTAAACTCAGTATCATCAGCTAATTTAGCAGCAGTGTTTAGATTGTTGCATATTTCAACCACTAGGGCACTAGCCTGCAAAAATTAATATTATACACCCAAAATAATATGACAAAATTAGAATTAAGGCAAAGTCTTGTACTTCCTATGGAGAAAATTGCTCAAATACAAAGGTAATATGAAGGATTGACAAACCTTCTCCGAACTGAGAGCCCTCGAGTTCGTTAATATGAAGAAGCATTTAGGCTTTTTTCTGAATTGTTCAGTGAGTGAGTCAACATTCCTGCACGTGGGAGAGTGAAAAAGTAATAACACCTAAAAACACTATTTTGACCACAGATAGAGAGAGATAAATACCAAGTAAATTTTTTCTTAGTTTTACACAAAATAGTCCCCTTGCAAAAGGGAGCAGAGAAACTAGTCTTCCAACAATGGACACCAAAATAATCATTAGGATACTTACCACTCTGTCAGAACTTCAATGTCGTGAACGGTCTGTGTTCCGGTTGGATCATCATCAAGAACAACCAAAGGCTTCATATTGTTTTCGGTTAGCTTGATTATGTCACTGGTAAGATCCACAGGCCACTCTGGGGGAAGAGATTTCATGACATGTTCTAGACTAAGGGGAGGAAGCTTTCCTTCAACTTTCACACCTGTCAGAGACTCATAAAACTATACACACACAGCAGAGAAAGCGTGATTTAACAAATGAACTCAAGAATATAGTGGTGATTGGTAAACATAAAAGTATTGTCTCTGACAAATAGAAAAAAAAACACAACTACATATGGAAAGGCCTAGCTATAATTATTTATTTGTTTTCAAAAACATACTAACACTACCGGAAAACATCATTCTTTGGTATATAGATGGGGAAGAATTGTATATCTGGCTTCTTTTTGGGCTAAGGGAACCGGAGCCTTAGGGGTTCCTACTATACTTATTTAAAGGCATTGGGAGACATTGTAATTCTCTTTCGCTAGGAGGACTTCTTGTCCTGTTATATGCTTTTTGATTCTTCATTATAGCTTTCTTTATCTTTCAATCAAAATGCAAAACTAAATACAAATACATTTTGAAATAGTATAATAAATATCCAGTTTGTCTTGGAACGAAGTGCTTTCATCAGAAGAGGATCAAAGAACAGATGCTTTTGTACCTTGACTACAGCAGCATCATCAAGCGTACCCCAACCAGCAGCAGAACCTGCAAGCACCAGAAACATAGAGTAATGCTCATATGTAACCCAAAGTTTCAATATTTAACCAGAACATTTGACAAAAAAGACAGTTTTCCCAGCATGAGAAAGCCGGTGTAGAAAATAGAGCTCTGACTCTTTTAAGAAGTTTGATGTTACGTGTTTAGCTGCATTATTTACAGTTGCAACAAGGAAAAGAGAAGTCATGATAGAGATGCCTGTGGAGCCCACTCCGTCAATGAGTCAACACCCATGAAGTTAGAAGGCCAAATCTATTAAGCAGTTCGTAGAAATCTATTTACCTGGGTTCTTCAGTTAAGCTAGAATTCAAAAGGTAACTGTTCCACATTCTCACACTAAAACAACAAAAATTAAAGTAGAGTTACCCGCAAGGAATAATTGATGTGCAGCGACAGCTACATGAAGTGGGATTTTCCGGGACGAGCATTCATGAGAAACAATTCCCTGGAAACAAAGACATGGTTACCATTTACTCCTGTTTCAAATGTAAAGGATACAAATTAGTGAACAATTATTAGGCTAACCAGATCTTTAACAAAGATGTTGAGTGCAGAATAAGGAGTAAAATCATTGTCCAACATGTGTGGACCACGATTCTCGAACATCCTGCGCAAGGAAGTAGGTAATTTCGGTAAGTAATGAGTGAGTGAAGAGTCTTTCACTAACCTCCGGTGTGTGGTAGAAGCAGAAGACAACAAGGAATGTGACATCAATGCAAGAGACAATTCTATCTCGTCAACATAATGAAATAGTCATCAAGATAAATAGCTATCCTTGTGATACCCCAGGACGAAAAACAGTTCAAATAACCAAATGGTTGACAACTGATTACTGCATTACATATATCATTAAGTACCAGGATGTTCCGCCACTAGTGGTGATAAAGTGAAATAGATTTCTTGTATGTAGGCCCAAGCGAGCACCAAAGGCCAATGCTTCAGCTGCTGATGCTATGTGAACTCCAGCAAGTAGTTGATTGACCATCTTAACGCAGCTAAGAACATTTAAGAGGAACATATGTTAGTTTAACGATGCATAGTGCAATTCCCCATAAAAATAAAACAAACTAAAGAACTTAATTTGCAGCAAGGACAGAAAGTTCATTTATCAGAGGAAGATATCCTTTATGAGGGTTCAGAACATGGTAGGTTTTTTGATTTACATACACATAAGACCTTTGTCCCTCCTCCGTCAAGGTAGCAGTCTTTCACCCTTCCTTCCTACTACCCCATGCTAGGATTAAGGGTATCAAATTATGGGGGCTCTACAACACTGGTGGTAACCTATATCCTCTTTTGCGGTAACCTATTCCCCCATGGGAGGGTTGAAGCACTATTACCTTCCCTCCCTCCTCTTTCCTTCACCAGCACCACCACCTCAGTTATGTTTCCTCATTTACTTTTACCCTATTATCCCATTAATCTATCACATTCAATCCAAGCATACCCTAAATAAAATTTTTTTTACAAATCCAGCTCAGCATCAGTAGGAAAGGTGAAACGCAACGCAGAAGAACCATAAAGTATAACCTAATCAAACTTTTTGTCTATCAACTACTAAGTGAAGAGAATGTTGAACATTCACTTGATGCTCTATGGCAAAGGAACATATACAAGTATATCATTATATGATTAACTAAACTCATCTGGGTTCTTGATTAGAAACAAACTGGGAAAGTTAAGACAATGTTAAACACTACGAAAAGTATCAGAACTACCTTCCAGCTCCACATCCTCCTTTTATGATGTAAAGCTTCTCACTGAATGCTGTAGATAAAACAGGCCTGCACCAATAAGGTCATGATGTAGGCGAAAGTATCACACGCAGATTATTACAAATGGTCAATACCAGATAGTACTGAAGCACACTGCTCTAGTGCTTCATCCGTTCCTGATGCCATCACCTGATGAAAACGTAAAGGCAGTTTAAGCGGTCAACAATCTATACACAAGCATACCAAAATACTAACATTAAATAAGTTCTTGGTGGCAAAAAATTTCAACTATTGGCCACCTCATATAACTTAAAGTGGATCATAGTTTGGAACTAGAACCAAAAAAACCAAAGAAATTTGCAAACACAAACTCATTCCCACCAGACCATCACCAATACTAGATGCTAAAATCAATTGAATTAAGATTGTTTCTTGGGTAGACACATAAAATCAATACAACTTAACTTTTTATATTCCCCCAATTCCAATCCATCATATTTTATGCCCAATACATAGGTTGTATAGTCCAAAATTAATTGGCTTGTTATGTTCTATTTCCTGATCCTGAGAACATTTTATCTCCAACTTTGACTGCGTCAATTTTTATAAAAACGATAGAACTTTCGAGTTTAAACTTATTAATTCACACACCGTAAGAGTTCCTGAGGAAGCCCTCTTGACACCGCCAGATACAGGGGCATCCACCAATTTTAGCTTCTTGTCTGCACTTACAATATTAACATAAGACATAATTTGACATGTATAAGGAACAGCTACTTTGACGTGCAACAAACCAAAATATGCAACAACATGACAGACTACAGGCCGCAATTGCTTATTACTTTCACAATCTCCCTTATTGTGTTGGCACAAGAAGCATACAAAAGAAAGCAATAACACTAGACATAGCAACAGGACCGTTATCGTGCCAAATCATTATAGTCGGCCAGTTTAGTTGAGTAAAAGATGCCCATGTGCTCTAGAGCAAGTAGAGAATGCAAGCCAAGTCCAAAAAGAAGCTAATACAATTTCCCATATTTTTGTAGAGGTTATAACTTGTAAATTATAAATGATTTTCACATGATTCTTATCGGAAATTAAAATTTGAGGATGTTAGCTTTCCAGCAAGTAGTCATATCCCTAAGTGCCTAATGAGGATGACAAAACAAGAATTTATGCCTATTTGAAGTTGGACTGTTCAGTCATTTGGCGCACATCGGAGGCAGTTTGGACAAGAGACAACATCCACATTATCGGCTTTTCTAGTTTAATTTGAATTTTCTAATTTTGTCTACTTAATGTTTGAGGAGTCCTCAAAACATTACCAAGTTGTTTGCATTTGTCTTACGTAGTAACATTCTGCTAGAATCAGTAGGATTGCATACTTTCTTAATTTGAGTCAGTTTTAAGTTGTTTGGTGTGCAAAGACAATTACGCAGTTTCCCATAAGTTTTAGGGCAGTTTATCCACGACCATTGTAGCATATAAAGCACATTATAATCATTGATTTAAATAGTTTATACTATCAGTAGTAAATCTCAGATCTTTCCTTATGTGTTCAGATTCAAAACTAGAAAAAGCATCATCAACCTTGTTGTGGTTCTCCTAGCATGTTTAAGGTGTTTAGTGGTTCGGCATTGGTGGTTAAATCCTTTAGAAGGCTGTCCATAACCTAGCTTTTCTGGTTAAAGTTTGGTAGTGCATACCCACCGATTTAAGAGACAGATCCACATCCGCTAACATTCGCTTCTGCATACACATGAGGAAGTGTGATAGTTACTTAGCATCAGGGACTTAGAGGTGTCTCGAACCTGTCTAGCTCCTAGGCTTAAGATAGCCACAAACCCAAAATTATGGCATATAGTCCTAATTGCACTTTGCAATGAGAAAGCCATGCCCATTTATGGAACTGTACATGAATGTTTAAAAGAAAAAAACACCATAGTCATGTTTAATCTCAGTAAAGTATTGGCGAAGTCCCCGTATCAATGTGTGTTGGCCCGCCGCATCACCACCTCCACTCGACATTAGTATGATATTGTCCGCTTTGGACCTCAGCCCTCGCGGATTTGTTTTTGGGTACTTTCCAAAAGGCCTCATACTAATGGAGTTGGTGGTCTCTTATAAGGAAGTCTATTTCTTCCTTATTTCCCCGATGTGAGACTTGAGTTTGTACCTCAACAATGTGACTAATCCAATTTCACAAAATTAATTGAGTCAAACATCAGGCACTTAGATCCACCCTTAGTGCCCTCTAAATATCACTGATATTGAAAGAAAACTTGGGAGATGTAATAGGAGAAACTCCGACAAATATGTCGGGATAAGGAGAGGAATTTTTGCAACCTTGACAACTACAAATTTAAACAAGTTATCCTCCTTTGCTTGACTTGTTTAAGTACTCTAGCTTGGAGAAATGCAAACAGGATAAGAAATCCCAAACATTGTAGAGAAGCCACACCACAGCTTAAAGTAAGGAAGATCATCAAGCAGAAATGAGAATGAGAACCAGAAAGCTAGAATTCTTTCTCATGATACTGAATACATGAAGGTAGAAGCAAAATTAGAGATACCTTTCAAACGTTGGTCCAGCTGGCTAATGTATGCTGGTGAGACAGTAGATGAGAGGATAATAGCTGCGCCTGCTGAAAGGGCTGAAAATACACAAGAACCAAAATACGTCTGTTTTGGTCGATAATATTTACTATGGTTTTTTGGTGAGTATGTCTCCACAAAAAGTACATGACATAAAATGAAATCGATAAATAAGTTACTGAAGAGAAAAAAGATTACACGAGGATATCCATAGGTCCTTCAAATTAAAGAGCAGGTAATGGTACTATTTCATTTGAAAGACAAACAATATGTGGTCAAAGTTCAAGTTCCTCTCAGATAAACCTTTTTAACAAAGAATTGTCATAGCATATACTGTATTGTTGCCAAATCAATTAATCCTGGTCACTTGGTAAACATATTCTGCTAACGAAACATATTATGCTGAGCAGATGTGTAATGAATATATATACCTTGCACTGCACCTAGCTCCCCAAAAAGGACACTTTCTGCTTGAGCTTCATTGGTAACCATTATCACTAGCACATCAACACCTGCGGAGTTACATGAACCAGATGTAAGACATCTAAAATAAAATGACCCACAGAACAGACAAGACTTATTAAATATCATTTCTCAAATAGGTAGGCCAAATTATATGCAGTTATTCCGGTAACAGGTTATCTACTAATATACCTCCTCCCATGAATGGAGTCCTCACACAATAAGCCCAAATAACTTTTTTTAATATATTATCATGAGTATATAAATGAGACACCAAGGGGATGACATCCATAAGCAAAAGAAGGACAAAACCCCATTTACAAAAGAGGGCAAGTACAAAAAACCTCAAGGCATTAAGCTGTCATATAACTTTATCCACCAAGGAAAGAAGACACAAATGCTGCTTAGGATGTAAAGCTAAACGCCGACTATGCACCAGCCCCAAAAAAGATGACTTTTTTCCTAACGTGAGCACTCTTTTGCTTCAAAATCCTATGATTCCGCTCCTACCACATGGACCACCAGATTGCCAAAGGAACCATCCTCCAAACATCCATAATCCAAGACTTCTTTAACCTTCTTTCCAGGACACAAGCCTATTCATACACCTCAACACTTATCGATTAAGCTTTTAAATGGAGTACCCCAATAATTGAAAAAAAAAAAAATACCTCTTGAAAGTTCTTGTGGGGAGTTTCCTACTAATCCACCTGCTTCCATGAATCGAGTCAGAGTTGGCTTATACACCTACCACCCAGTATACAGAATGATAGTGTTAAAAAGCATTCTATAATTTTACTGGAAGAGAATTACCGCTGATTTTAAAGATATAAATCAGATCAATTACGCGAATCACTAACTGAACTATCAGAGATTGTGAGCTTAAATTGTTTAACAGCTACAACCAAGCTTCAAAGGGAGGAAAAAAATAAGAATACGATGATGATGAAAGGGGGAGTCCAATATAACTGTTTCCTAATTTTCTCCATCCCTTAGGGTTAAAAACATGGTTAGCTACATAATTACATTGTCAATTACATCATCGTCATTAACAACAACAAAACCCTAATCCCAAATTGATTTGCCGCCAGATAACATGAATCATCATTAGGCTTCAAGATTGAAAAACAATTTTATAAAAAGTTTAGAAATACAATTTCTAAACAAATTTACCAAAATATAATTGAAAAGCTGACAGGAAAAAAAAGCCAATATTACTCCCAAAAAATTCGATAGTTTACTCGAAACTTGAAATTATAGTCTAACGTAACACTGGAAAAAACATTACATCCTTGATTTTCAGCAACTCAATTAACAAATCAAGAAATCATGCAAAAAATACTAATTAGCCAACATAACCCCGAGAGTAAGACAAAAATATTAGACACCACATTCTAAGAATTATACTTTACGCCCATGTTAACACATGGTCAGGTAACATTTTCCTGGACATTATAGGAAGTTAGGAACTCTTAAATGTGAATAGAAAAGACCCCAATCACATTAAAAACTTAGCAAGAGAAAAGTGACATTACATCATAACCAACAACGGTAAAATTCGACCTCACAAGGTGAGTTGCCATGCCAAATCCCATTGCTCCAAGACCAATAAAACCGACTCGGTTTACTGCTTTTGAACTGGAGATCAGGTTACTTGCTAGTTGCTCAGGGTTATACGTTTCAGCCTTCGCTGCATCGTCCACTCTAATTCCAAGAACTCTGTCCCACACCTATTTGGATATGGTGAGCATGATATGCGTTAAACACAGAGCTAACCGTCACACCCCAAAAAATCTAACATTCACGTATAGTGGCATTTCTTGGAGAATATATAAAAATAAAATCACCTTAAAAAGTGGAGCATTGTCATCTCCAAAAACTTGTGAACAACCTGAGCAAAAAGCCACCAAAATTAATCATGAATTTTTTTTTAATTTTCGGCAGATGTTAAACATAGTAAAAAGAGAAAGTTCCTGGTATAAGTACCAAGAAGCTGTTGATGTGCAACTCCAAGAAGTGGCAGAGGAAATGGAAGAGACTTGGCCAAACCTAGAACAATGCCCTTTAATACGAAATACATTAGTGCCTTTTTAAAGAATGCACAAGATACTAGTTAAACAATATGTCGTAGAAAATGTCAAACAGATGAATGGGTAGGGCTTTTTCCAGGCTAATAAAAGATTTGTAAAAAAGAAGCATAACAATGGGACTTCGCTATGGGCCTCACCTTGAGGTTCCATGAATCCTATCGCCTCGACGCGTCTCAAACCTTTTTTTTTTTACACCGATTCTCGCGGACTGATACTTATTGTGTAGAGACTAATTTATCCATATAAGCCTCTCAGCTTGACTACAAAAACTCTATGGTATATACATAGTCTACATTTTAAAGATGAAGTACCCAAAGGGCAAAAGGTATGTTCTGCATGAAAACAAGTCATTACAAGTCCTTGTCCAGGGAAATAGGAAACCTGACATCTAACAAGACACCACCCTAAAACAGCAAAGCAAGATCATTTCAAGGAATAAAGAGAAATGATAAAAGAGTACTTGCAGGGTATAGACTACAGATATCATGCAAGAGGTGCAGCCTTACAATGTTTCATCTGTAGCCAGTAACAACGGCAGAAATTAGTGTGGTTTCTATCAAAGAAACACTTTGTTAGCTCATCTATTTAGCAGATCTGAAATCTGGGCCTAGAATTCCACTTTCCCTTACAAGATGTTTCCTCTTTTTGGTGAATTTTGGTAGTTTCCTTCAGCTTCCAAAACTCAGGAAACACTATGCCACATGTAAAAGTATTGTAAACGGTTAAGTAGAACGAGCGAACGTGAATTTCTGTAAATTTAGCACATTTTCTATGGTTAGTCGGTTAATACTGTTTCCAAATGCACGTGCACCCATATTTTAAGTGGCTTTTTACTTCTGTGAGAAACATTCTTGAAAACAAAATACCATATTATCCAGCATGCATGCCTTTTTATACCTATCTGAACTCTAAAATTTTCTGAAGAAACAAATTATTTGAACACTGAAAGTCACACAGAGACAAATTTACAAGCCACACCATATACCTAGAAAGCGAATACCAACGATGTAAAATAGGAAGGGCTATATAACAATCAATGAATGACAAGGGTAATTCAAAGTATCCAGCATAATTACCAAATTTTCAACAATAGTATTAAGAGTCTGATGCTTCATGTGTTCAGCCCTTAACCACTGTCGAACATGATGCTTAAAAACCCTGCATATTGGGAAGGAATCAAAGGATGTTATGGATAAAAGGCAAGTAATTGTAAGAAGCTTATAGGATTAGCAAATGAATTCGATCTGATCTTAATAACAGGTACTTCACCGATGGTACTCACTGAATGAAATGTAACGTTTTCAAGCTTTAGTAGTGAATTTCTTGTTTAAGACTTTCCAGGTCAGATGGATAGAACTAACCCTAATTGGAGGACAGTATTGGTAAAGGGTCCATAACTCCAAGTCACGAGAATCCAATGAGCAACTGCCCAGGCACCTCAAACTGCATATCCTTCTACCTTTATAGCGCATATTTGTTGTATCCCCCACTAGCAAAACCATGAAAGGCTTTATCAAACTCCCTTTCCAGACCACTCTAACTCACAACTTAACATAACAGAAGTATAGTAGCAGAGCTGAACCCAAGTACCCAACCAGTTGTTGACATATAAGCCTGGTACCTAATTATTGATATATTTCCACAAAAAAAAGGTGTTTTATTTGCATCATGTCTTTCGCATAACCTATCTTATTTCATAGTTCATTTAAAAATTAGTATGTCCTCATGCAAAATCCTGATATCAAACGACAAAGAGACAGTCACTCACCATGAATTGCCAGCAGCATTAGAGATAATGTCATAAAGTATCCATGGATGAATTTTTGATTGTACACCAAGAGAAATAGCTTCAACTGAAGCAACAAGATGGATTGCCTCAAGGACTTCAGTAACCATTTTTACTTTACTGCAAAAGAAAAGGGAGTTATGCATATGTATCATATAGCACGCAAAACTAAAATTGCAACAAAAACAGTCGTTTGGTAGATGTATGTATGAAACAAATGTAAAACACACATGACTGTCACAATCAATAAGAAACAATGGCTTGGAAGACAATACAATCTCAGATATTTCGTGGATATTCAGGGAATGCCATATCAAATGCCTAACATAAAGAAGAAGCAGACATAATTTTGTGGATATGTCGTAGTCCTGTAGATACATCTTATTTGAATAACTTGATGAATGATAATTAGGTTACTTGATATAGCACAGAAAAGGAAATGTCAGGGGATATTGCAAGCTATCCAATGGACAAGATTTCTTTTTAGTGCAAATGGGGAGCAACCCTACTACATGGTTCCAGCATCTTTTTGAGAAACTCAGAGAGGCTGTGTTCAATATTTAGATTGATTCTCCTTCACAAAGAATCCTGTGATCATAGACAATAGAAAAAAAAAAAAAAGGATTTTAAAGACCACTAAGACGTTGATGCTATATGCTGTCATTAAAGAATAATCTATAGGACTCCCTATGTTGAAGGAGAAACTTTCTAACCATTTGGGTTATCTCAAGTAAAGCCTTCCTCTAAACCTTAAACCTGGTTGGCACAGTTATTTACACATGATGCAAAGAAAACATTAATCGGATCGGTACTGAAACTTTTTTTGCCGTTTGTCCAGATTCATGATGCAAATAAAGTAGCGTCAGCTTTATAAAAGCAATCTCTTTACCTAAAATGTTATCTAGACAAAAATAAACACCTAGTGGGTAATCAGGAGAGGCCTGAATATGAAGGCGCTTACAATCACTTCTAAAGCTCAGGATACATGAAATTTTAAACATTAATAAGAACCATGAGACAAAAAAAACTAGGGCTCCTTTAAATTTATATTGATGTCCCCTTATAAGAAAACTAAGATTAAAGGGAACCTAAATAAGCAAAGTCACTCTTGCATCATGCTCCATTCTTCCTCTGCATCAGGAACTACGACCATGAACGGCTCTTATACAAGTAGCAAAATGCGTCAATAACTAAGCTTTCATTTGAACACATTAATTGCTGCAGAAAGAAAAGAACTAGCTCAAGTGGTTGGAGCTATCTTACCCCAATCATGAGGTTGGGGGTTCGATTCTTATATGCGACTTTGTGCGCTCATTTCAGACCAAAAAAAAAAAATCAATTGCTGCAGAAGGTAAGACAGCGATTTCCTCAATGCAAGTAGTTTGAGGTGAACTCACTTACTCATAACACTGTAACGAATGTTCACCAGCCAAAACATGACCAAACGGCTACCTCAAAATTTGGGCATATATTACAAAGACGAGGATACTATCAGTTCACTACCAAGATAGAAGTATACCTTCCAGCGCCAATTTCACCATCAAATATATAAAGCTTGTCACACATAGCTGCCAACGAAAAAGTATTCATACAGTCAATCCACAATATTGCTCACTGATCTCACTTGGAATAAACAGAACAGGAACTATTCAACAAATTCCTCCGGAGTGCAAAAGATGGTTACCAGAAAGAACAGGTTGTGCCCTTGAAATTGCATCAGCTCCCCCTGATGAAATTATCTTGATAATTTAAGATAAAACAATAATTAGAATAAGACACCAATCAAGATAAAATTATAATTTCACAGTAAAAGAGCATCCTCTTTGTCTACAGATGAAGATATGTATACCACAATTTTTCCAATTAAGTCTTCGGACATTCCCCTAGAGACATAAGCATCAACCACGCACTTTATCTGATAGTCCTCTGCAAAATGATACAAGAAATACTTATAGTGATGAAAGGTGAAGTCAAAATGCATAATAAATAAAACCATGCTCCTCGCCCAAAGAGTCTGGTAGATTTATATGCCCAGAATAGTATGTTGTGTACAAAAAGATTTTAACGGTATATAGGTACTTCATATTTCTAAATACAATAAGAACACAATGATTAATGGTAGTTCACCCTTACAGGGTGTTATGTGCCAGTAGTGTCTAGTTTCATAGCCATAAATATTTCTCCCAGACCTTCTCGACATTGACTATTAGGAGTGCTTCGGGGTAGGGAAGCAATCTTCTTCTGAATTCTAATTCCCTATCTCTATCAGTTTGCCTCCCTACCTCACGGAAACTCAAGTCAAGTCAGCCCTCCTTATCCCCAACCCCCCCCC
>CAAKMY010112700.1:0-10181 GCA_901111285.1 Corrigiola litoralis | reverse complement strand
TATATATTAGATAGATTGATTACCTTAACCCTTTCCATTCTAATTCAAAACCCAAATACTCCATTCTAAAGTTAATTAAATCATTTTAAGCTATGACATTTAAATGAGAACAACGACTGACTTATTGTTTCATGGTACCGGTCTACCAAATAACTTTAGTACTTTGTTATAAAACAATCATTTTTATCTTGCAAACTTATTAAAACGTCAAGTTAATTTCACCTCACTTAAATAAAACTAGAATATTTATTACAATAATTCATATGCATTGACTATTGCTTATTGAAGTCAATCCGTGCATTAGCACATGCATACACTAATTTTGTTTTAAAAAAATGGTCTACTTTTATAATAACGGTTTTTTCTAATAATTTGTATATTTGGTCATGATTCACTTGGTGTATTAAGAAAAGACGGTCTCACCCAAAACACTTTTTGTTATACTATTTGCCTTTAGCATGTATGCCGATGCGAATTTTATATGCTAAATATGTTTAGTTACATATTAGCAAAAATTATAAGAGATTGATATTCTTAATCTATTACTCATTAGGACAAATCAAACAAAATCTCACATGACTATATTTTACCTTATTATTGAAATTAGTTATGAAATTAAGTTTTACTATGTATACTCATACATAGTATCAAAAAAGGAAGTAGGAGGTTTAATTTGGAATGGAGCAAGTACAAATGGGAAAGTAATGATATTTAACAATCAACATAAAGTGTAAGACCATATTACCCTCACCAGACTCGACTCGGCAAATGACCACATCATCACTCCTCCTTGTCCTACCCCCACTTTCCCTCTCCTCCGTCCCCACCGCCCGGCATTGACCAGCTCTGACTCCGACCAATCAGAGCTCAGACTTCTTCTCCGCCCCCAGCATGAAGTCCTCGTCTTCGGGTCGCATTGACATCGCTGCTAGCGCTCAGAAAGTCGCCGTTGATCACCGTATCTCTCTCCGTATTTACTTCCGTATCGCCGATACTATCCTCCGCCAGGTACGACTTTATTCCTATTATTTGTCTTTTCCTACTTTGGTTTAAGTCAACTTGATCACTTTGGTGGATATTACTGTTAAAGTAATGCTTCGTAATTATTAGTGTCTGAGTAATTAAATTTTAAGTGGGTGAGGAATTGTGTGAATTTTGTTGGTTTTGTGTGATGTGGAAAACATTTCCAGTGTTTGATCAGTTGTTTGTGTGTAAACTTGTAGAATCGTTAGAGATAGTGAACGGATTTCGCTCTTTCTGTTTGTGGGTTTACTGGATAGGCGACGGAAATTGTTTTGGAGGAGAGGTTGTGTCGTCGTAGTGGGGGAATTTCTGGAGAGAAGTTTGTGTGAGCTGTCCATTTTGTTAGAGTCAAGTTATGGTTCAATGGGGGGTGAGCTGTCCATTTTGCTAAGTGAAAATGATGTTGTCGTCGTTTTTCACGGGTTGTAGTTTGTGCTGCTAAGTTGTTGCGCCATGTGACTGAGATTGGTGGAGGTAGAGCGTTGGCGGACTCGGTATTTTGTAGATAGATTGCCTTGTTGGACTTACTGATTTTTTGCTAGCTGCTATTTAGGGAAATAATGATGCTGAATTTGTAGAAATCTTAGTTGGCACTAGCATTTTTAAGTAGAAAGGTAGGGAGAATTTCCAATGAGTTGATCTCCTATTGCTCTCCTATATGGTGCGTGCCCCATATGAGTGCCTCTTAATTCAGCGGAGGTGAGACTGTAGTAACTTGTATTCCACTTAGGTAGCGTTTGATTTGATTTCAATTACTAGAACTGAAATCATAGAATTCGAATCGTGAAATTGAAATCCAATTCAAGTGTGGGAACACATGAAATTCAATTCAAATCCGCAAAATGTGTTTGGCAATTTGAAGGATTTCAACTCCAAAATTTAAATTGTAAACTTCTTTGGTAGTCACTAGAATTTACAATTCATAATTTTTTCAGCATAATAAACTAAGTTCAACTAAATACATGAACTAAATAATCCCAAACCTTACCCTAACTCTAAGGACAAACCCCACCCTAACCTTAAGAAAATCCTAATCCTAAATCGTACCCTATCCCTGAGCCTACAGCCACCACAACAAGCATGCCGCTGCCACTACAACAAGCATGCTGTTGCCGCAGCTAGAACAAGGATGCAGCCGGCGGTGCTACAACAAGCATGCTGCTGCCACCGCTATAAAAAGCCCGCCGTTGCTACCACATAAAGCATTTGGTGTCACTGATCATGCCACCGCCACCAATACAAACACCAACATTGATCCAAATTATATCATTTCGAAATGATTTAGGCCAATGCTTGAATTGAAGGCGACAGTCACCAATACAAATGTCACTACCGATCAAAATTATCTCATTTTGAAATGATTTAGCCCAATTAGTGAAGGCGAGAGTCTTTAGGGTCGGAAATGGAGTCGAGGAAGGAAGTGGGGTTGATATTGGTGCCATTTCAAACCTTCACGTTCTTGTAAAACAATCGATCTTCCCTTGGAAGTTTCTTCGCTTCTTTCAACAATTTCTCATCTTTGGTTGACATTTCTTACCATCTTTTTGAATTAGTTTTTGACCTTGATCTAAGAACCGTGGCAGTTTTGTTTACTGGCGACGGGAGAAAGAGAGAGGGAAAAAATGGATATGGGAGGGTAAAGAGAGAGAGAGAGAGAAAAGAGCATGGGAGAGGAATAATGGTCATTAGTTTAGTCAATTTGGTTGGTGTATAGGAGAGAGAGTGGGTGGCGTGGGGAGGGGTCGGAATTGCAAATGACAAGGGGAGGGGAATTCGGGTTTACTTTGTTTTGGCCTTCATAAGATTTGAAAATGATTTGGCCCAATTCCAAATCCAAACCCCATGGTTTTCCAAACATAGTATCTGGGCCAAATCCCGAATTTCAAATGAAATTCAGGTTTCCAAACAATTGCCATTTGGTCTAGCTTAGTTTGGTCCAGAACATATTAGTCGAGTAACTTTTGAGTCTAATGTTAATGTACATTGGCTCATGTGTCATTTGAGAGATTCCAACACATACTATCATGGGAGTGCAAAATTGAAGGTCAGTAATTGGGTAAATATTTGTAGATCATACGATTTCTCCTTTTGACTTAGTCTCGGGCATAAGCATTAACTTAGCTTAAATGCAGCAAAGACCAAGTTAATGTCGTTAAAATCTTTTGGGAGTGTCTTGTTGGGTGTCCCACTTGGTAGGAATACATGGTGTACTTCTTTCTGGGAACCAGTGACTTTTAAAAGTGGCGAAGCAGAGGATAATTGAAGGGATTCTTTTTTTCTTTACAAGGGTCACTTGATTAGTCTAGTGTTTCTCTTTGCGAGGGATTCCACTTTGCATAATGCTCCTAGTCAGGATTTCGTTTCAGCAATGAACAATGCATGTGACCTCCATTTGTGTCGGCCATCCCCTTAGTGGGAAATGCAGCAATTCTGTCCATTGATTTCTCTTCTAGATATTATTGTTTTGACCGGTGTTGAAGACTCCCATGTCTGGACATGTGTCTCTTCTAGGGTTTTCTTGCTGATCCTCTCTGCTGCATTTAGCGAAGTCTTCTCAATTTCCTGTATTGCTGTTTTCTAACATCCAGATTTACGAGATGCCAACAAAGTTGCTCGCATTTGATTGGACCATGACTTTGAGGAGGTTTAATTTCAAATTTAAGCTTCTAAAGAGAAGGCCTATGCCCATGCTTTTCCTATTACAATGCGACCTTGTACTTTCCTACTGTATAGGCTGTTAAAATAGTTGGGAAAATTGGGGGTGTCATCCGTCTTTGTTTGGTTCTTGTATTTAGGTTCTTTATGAGATACAACTAATGGGCCTTGTAATGGCACATCAAGTTCTAACATCAAAAGAAACTAGATGGAAGACATCCGGTCCTCTTTCCCTGATTCCTTACTATTATTGATATTTTTCTTTTTTCTAAGAAGTTAAATGTTTACAGAAGGGATATCATTTAAACTTTGATGAAAATGTGCTTAAACTATAAAATTACACATGAGGGAGGGAAATTTATATTTAGATGGTAAGGAGTAAGGATCCTCCCAGGCTCATTTTTTGACTGACCTGTTGTCAAGGGCCAGACTCTTGGAAGGAACGGGGATGATAAGGGGAAACCTTTCCTCTCAAATTCCCTAGGGGGTACTTGAACCCATGACCTCCAAGTCACAAAACACAAGTCTTACCACTAGAACTCTTTGTTGGCTAGATGAGGGAGGAAGAGAGAGAAATCTGTTTGCGCTGAATTACACTATTAAAATATGCTTGATCAAATGACTTATATCAATGAAGAGCCTAACAGGATTATTCTAATGCCATGGAGCTAGTTTAATATGAGTTCAAACCTTAATGTAGCCTAGTCAAGCTTTCAACACGCCCATCATTCTTACCTTTCGACCTTCTGTTATGCGCTTGAAAAGACAATATATAGTTTGTTTATGTTACTGTTGACATTGCTGCTTTCACTAATTCTGTGGTCCAGTGCAATTTTGTCCACTAGACATTTCTACTTGGATATGCTGATTTAGTAGTTTTGTAGTGAGAAAATCAGATGCTGAAACTAACAAAACAAAGTGTGGACTCTGTAGAGAGGGTGTAATCTTATTGCCAGGAAGGACTGTAACCCTCTTTCAAACATGGAAATGTAATAAGTTGTGATATTCACCTCCCATGTGCTTGTTCAGAGTGGTCTCGAGTGTTTTTTAAAACCAGGCATTGCGCCTATTTATAATTACATTTGTTCTCGTTCCTTTGGATAACCTAGGAAAAATAATCTGAATAGAAATTTTGTTGTATTTTCTGTTGAAATATATGCAATTCTCAAAGACCCACTCCATCTTCTTTTATCGCCACCTAGAGATTTCCCAGGAGCTCACGCCTTACTAACCACACCCCCTCACCTCTTCCCAAAAACAAGCAACAGGTTGGCTAATTGACTGAAACTGGCATACTGCATATACTCCCTCCGTCCCAGTCAATTCCCCCCATATTCCATTTTGGGGTGTCCCATTCATTTCCCCCCATTTCCTGTTGTGGTATGCATTTTGTGGGTGATATTACCTCATTACCCTTGCAAGTGGTGAGTTACAAAGGTAAAAGACCCACCATCACCAAATAATGTACATTAGTACCTTGCTAGTGCTCTTCCTACCCCACCCACATGCCATTTCTTATTCTTTGTGCAAAAGTGAAATGGGGGGAAATGACCGGGACGGAGGGAGTAGCTTTTAATTAGATTCAGCTTTTCTTTTTCAAATGCTGCTGCTCTTGTCATTAAGGGATTGGGTTGTTTATTTTTACAGCGTTTTCTGTTTCTACACCCCCGCGCTCCCCACGACCCCACCCTAAAGGAAATTGCTTTTTTTCTTTTTCGAAGTTCTTCATTCTGTTTGTTGCTCTGTGTTTGACTCTACTATTAATGTAAAATTTTCAGGCTGCTATCTTCCGGAATGAGAAGAACATTATAGATTTATATGTTATGCTTCTAAGATTTTCAAGGTAAGAAACAATTTACCTGCTATATCTTACTGCTATAAGTGAATAAGTGATGAACTTTCTACAGTTGGACTGTGCATCTCAAATAATCTTGCTTATCTGCTGTTTTTATCTACCCATTTCCTTCTTTTGTCATGTTACAGTTTAGTATCTGAGACTATTCCAAGACATCGAGATTATATAGCATCCCCACAGAGCAAAAAACGTTCTTTGAAAAAGGTGATAAATATTATTGGGACCTGTGTTCTTTTTTTTAATATTTTTTCATTTACACATGTTTGATAGTTCAAGCGGGCAAGGTAAACAAGAATCTGCAGATAACGACAGAATATGCTTTCTTATTGTAGCTAACGATCTATTTTGAAATTCTTGTTTCAGCAATTACTGGTTACCTTGACCGAATTGGAGGCATTGAAGCCAGCTGTTAAGCAGAAAGTTGAAGAATGGGAAAGAAAACCAGCATACCAAGTAAATGGATGGAACCACAGCGGTTATCGCAATGAAAGTTATTCTCATACTGCTTCCATTCAATTGCCTCCTTTGACTAATAATCAAGTAGCTAAGGTATATTCATGGTTTATCTTTTTTATTTTCTTTTGTGGAACAATAAATGAACCTTCAGAAAGTTTCCGTTAGGAGTCAAGTAGCTACTGTTAGTGGTGAATGCTTTGTTTTACATTGTGTTTCTTGTGGAAGTTATCGCAGAATTTTCTTGGGAATGTGTATGGAGGTTTGAAGACTCAGCAAACGATTCATGCAACTCCTGTGGAAGAGAGATTTCGCAGATTGTAAGTCTCAACACGAAGGCACACAATTGCTGTAAACTTCACCACACACGGACAAGCTTATGTTCCCTTTTATGCACAAATTGAATTTTTTGGTTGAATAATTAATTATTTCGAGTTGTCTTTGTGTTATGCTTTTATTTTTTGCCTGTGTTATACTGTCTTTTTTTGCTCATTCTTCTTTTGGATGATATGGCTTGACCATGAATGAAGTCTCCATAGTTAAATTGTTATTTTTATTTTGAGGTATAAAGTTATTTTGTAGCTCATTGATTTTAAAAAAATTTAACAAGAATAATCCCTACTTTCACATGTCTTCTTTTATTAATACCAACTTTGGGTCATTTTGAATAATCCATACTTTGCCTCATTTTATCCAATATTTGTCCCTTCACCTCCGAACTACCACCTCACTCCTCAACACCAACCTTCAACCGATAACAAGAATCCACTCTGAAACACCTCCCCTAAACTTGAAAAACTGATTGCTGCACCTGGATCACCACCCAAACGTTTAAAACATATCCATATGCACCTCTCTTCATGCACTCTCTCTCCCTTTGTATTACCACCAACAAAGTCAAAGACTTCCTCGTCTCCTCCGTCGACATCGAACCATCCCGGACATATTATGTGGTGGGTTGGGCTGAGTTTTTTAAGATGGGGGTGGTGATATGTGGGCAGGGATGGGGTTTCAGTGCTGGGGTGGGTCGTTTTCAAGGATTTGGGTGGTGATTCGGGGTGGAGTTGTTGGTTTTCGAGTATAGTGGAGGTGTTTTTGGTGGTCTGGGTGGTGATTTGGAGTGAGTTGTTTTTACGCGAGTGGATGTGGTGCTTTTGGGGGTGGAGGTTGGTGTTCAGTAGGTGAGTTGTTGGTTCGGGGGTGAAAGACCCAATATTGGATAAATGGTGCTAAGTAAGGATTGTTTAGAAATATCTCTAAGTAGGGATGAATAGAAGAAGATAGGAAACTAGGGACTACTGTTAAATTTTACTTGATTGTAATGTAAAGAAGCATTTCTTTCTTGCTGGTGATGTTATTACCTAGGATGTCTTGCTAAGTATCATATTCGTTTCTGTGTGAACCTGATTTCTTGGTTGTCTCTGTGATACCGTTTTGGAGTTTGATTTCATTTTTGTACGGTTATTTTTTTGTTAGGGTTTTAGAGGCTTTATGTAGTTGATTGAGGAATGAGCAAGCTGTATAGAATTTTGTAGATCAGACATGGCTACATCATTTGCTGCTCACCCTGATAAAGTATCCGAACTTTCTACTTTCTACTTTCTAAGAAATTAGAGAACCTCCATAAAATCATTTCAAAGACCCAACAAACAAACAAGATTGGCTCATCAAAATAGTTTATGGAATTATCACTTTTATCTTTGAATTGAACCAGTACAAAGTTTACCCAATTAATCCTCTTAAAATGGATGAATGCCCATGAGGATCAACTCCTGGTGGAAAAAGTAGGCATTATTTATTAAGCCACTAAAGCTTGAACCAAGTGAAACTCAGAAAAGACTTGCTAACCCTCGTCTTTTATTGCTTTCTTTAGCTGTCTTTTCTTGCCTGAACTTGTGTTTATGCTTATCGCAGATCTGTAACCATCCCTCGTCCCAAGGAGGAAACTCTTTTGAGACATTCAGTTTTGGGACCAAATGGACTATCTGGACAGTGGCAGCCACCTGTCAGTAATAAAGCGGTATGTCATTACAATCTCTATTGTATTTCTTGATGCAGAAATATTCTCTGATTTTCCTCTGCTCAATGTAGGTCCGATACCCCAGTAATATTGATTTGACTCCTGTTGAGATCCCAAGGTTAGACCTTAAGATTTTGCAATGTGCATCTCACGTATAACTTAAAGACCACCAAAAAAAGCACTATAAAAGATGCACTTCTTTCTCTTTTTTTCGTACTTGTTTCTTTTTACCCTCTTGTCTGTGTGAGTGCATTTTTTTCTGTGTGTAGTGGTTGCAGCATTTTTGAGCGTTTTACATGTAGGTATCAGTCAATTGTGTGGATACATGCTTTTCTCATTCCAACGTGCTTTTTGCGTGGTCAAGCGGAAAGGCGTCTCTTGTTTCTTGATGTTTTCCAAATGTTGGTAACAGCTGTGTGTCTTTCAGTTGCCATTACCTTGCTGCATGGAATTAATCTTACCACTATCATTTTCTTAATGGCTTCATAATTTGGAGATTAAAATTTCATACTCTAGGTAGCGGTTAAATTGTACCATCACAACAGCTTAAAGTTGGTTGATGCTTTCCCACATGGGTTCGTTTTCTTCATTGTCTGGTTGGTTTGGTTAACATTATGAAAATCCTCTAGAAATGAGGGTTACATTCCCTTATGAGAAATTTTGCTGATTTGTTGTCAAACTTTCTGCTCCTTCACTCTTTGTTTCTTTTCAGATGACGTATTTGTTTGTTTGTTATCTGTCCCTGATCTATGATGATATGCAGGATCCAACAGGTTACAGCTCCTGAAAATGGAGTAATAGTTAGAAAAGACGATAGCACCTTGGAATGTGAAAAGCCAAGTCTTAAAACAATGCCTGAACCTAATAGCGATAGTCAGAAGCCGCAAGATACTGAGAAGCCAATGATTTCATTCGAAACATTAGACAGTGCTGATACAGTCGTAATTAAGCAACCTACTCCACCGGCTGCACTCATGGAGGTTCAAGACTTAATTTCTACTGAGCAACCCCTAATTACTGAGAACAACAATGTGGTGGATAGTTCATTGACGGGTAGTCTGCTTCAGCCCGAATCTCCTATGGAGCTGCACATTGTAAGAATATCAGCTGCTTTGTTATTTTTAAATTAGTTCCTTTGAACTTTTGGGTATTGTAGTTTGTTTAGATTTGCCATAAAAAAAAGACAATTTCATTCTAGTTGTAAGCCTTATGATGACAGTACATAATTTATTCTGAAATTTACTCATTTTGGGGCCAGCAAAATTAGTGCTCTGTTAACTTTACAGTGTATTATGTGAAGGACGTGGACATGCATACATACATATAATGTTTTATGGACCATAGGGAAATCAGCCTAAGCCAGCAATAAAAAAATATAATTAGTTATTGAATTGAGTTTTTGTTTGATAACACATTGTTCTGTTGAAGATTTCGAAGATGACAGATAGCTTTATATTTTTGGAAAAATTGATGACAATAATCCAACCTTTGGCCGTCCTTACAAAAATAATCCCACCTTCAATAATCAATATCAATAATCCAACCTCTGAACTTTAGTTACAAAAATGCACCCAACCAATTTTCCGGTGGAATTTTCGACTAATCAAGCCTACGTGACATAATTTACGTTTTGGATGTCTCAAAATTTTGAAACTACGAAAATACCCCCTTTTCCTCTTCCCTTCCCCCTTCTCCCCCTCCCCAACCTTTCCTTTAGCCATGGTGAACCCAAGAAAAAGCTTTCATGGCAACACCCAAAACTTAAAAAACAAAAAACCATCTTCATTTCAACCTCCATCATGCTCAACCTCCTCACCCCTCACTAAAGCCTCATGCTTTCCCTCTTCTCTTCATTCTTGTCCTACCAACCACCACCTCCACACCAACAATATTACAAATCCCCAACTCCACACCAACCACTCTGCGACCCAGTCCCAGTCCCAGTCCCAGCCCCGCAACCCTCCCCCAACCCGACCCTTGCAACCCACCCCCAAGACCCTCATGCGACCCACCCCCAATCTGAAGCCCTTGCAGTCCCGCTGTGATGATGGTTTTCATGGGGGGAGGGGTGTTAGTTGTTGGTGGTGTTTGGGGTTGAGAGGGTAGTTTTCGTAAGGGGGGGGGGGGTGCTTTTCGTTGGTGTTGGGATGGGTGAGATTCACCGGGGATTGGGGG
>CAAKMY010112667.1:0-15191 GCA_901111285.1 Corrigiola litoralis | reverse complement strand
TATCCATATTCTTCCATAACCATCTGTGGGCCATTGTAAATAAATTAGTCCTCTTTAGGTCTTATAAATTAATATATCTCATTGCCTATTCGCATATGAAAACGATTTGAATGCTCCAAAATTGATGGGTTTTTGAGTGTGTACGTGTTGGATACTTTTGACGACACTTTTTCCGAGTCGTACCCGTGTCGAAAAAAATAGTCAAGACACTCGTTTGACCGTATCCACGAATCGCAAAATTCCGAAAATTAAGTGTCGGATCCTCGATACTCGAGTCGTATCCGATACTCTTGCAAGAGTCCAAGGGTCGCTCCCAGTGATAAAAAAGTGTTTGAATAAGGCCTCGAGACTCACCGATGTGATAAGATTCTTGAGAGGCACACAGCAAAGACGCTTGCAAGTGAGGCACATAAACTGAAAATCAAAGGCACAGTATTCAAATAAAAACATCCATGGCATAATATTTTGTCATAAGCTATTTTATCATTTAAACATTTATGGCATAATATTTCAATAGTAATATATCACATATTACTCGTTCAGCCCAAATTTACTTCTTCATATTTCCTTTTTCATTAGAGTATTATGGTCCTCATGGACTTCTAGGGTTGTAGTTATTGTATTCCCTTTGTCCTACCATTTCTTTGCGTTTTCCATTCTGAGGTATCCCATCCGTTTCTTTACGTTTTTATTATGGGTTATAATGATGCTCCACATTGCACTATATTTCCCACTTTAACAATCAAATTCACCCAAGCCCCACGATCTCTTCCTCTTTCCTCAATAAAATATGCCCCATATACATTCCCTTCCCTTCCCTTATAAAATATGCTCCATACTTCATGCTCTTTCTTTCCTGAATAAGCTATCGAAACACAGATGCTATAAAAGGCATGCCTGAGGCTCTTAGAAGCGTGGCCCTTGTGGGTCACTGGTTTACAGCCTGGGGCAAGGTAACGTGAGTGACGCATAAGTAGGTGCGGAAAGGCGCGTGAAGCGGTAGAGGTGTTGAGGCCGCGCTTTTGGGTGCTTAAATGAAAAGTAGCATAGAAATAGAAGGAAAACCTGGTGGCCGGCTTCCATTCTCCACGAAAATTGATAGAAAGAGCAGATCTGATTTCTCTGCTCTGTCTTCTGTTTCTATTTCGTAAAATTCCCCTTCTGATGTGGGTATTGTAATTAATAAATGTAGGCCAGTTGTTTTTAACTTTTTGGCCTTATTTTCTATGATGGATGCCCTTCCTATCTGCACTTGGCATGACACCCGGTCTTTTTATCTTTATTTAATTTAATTTATTTTTTTCTTTGAAAGTGGAATGATCTTTCCATTCTTGTCATTCTATTAACTTGGCACTTGACCACTTGTAACCTATTTTATTACGCCTCAAAATGAAAACAAAACCTATTTCATAATTTTCAAACTTTAATACTTATGCTTATCTATTCTTCCATATTTATGCTTCTCAGTTCAATATTCAAACGTGCAGCTAACTTGTGCTTGCTTTTGCTTAAGTGCATGAACTTATAGTTGTAATTTGTAAAATCTTGCAAGTAGAAACAAATGCATATGTACATCCATGAATTTTCTTGTGCACATAGATACTGCTAACTAAGCCTTCGCCATGTGCCCTGTGTCAAGGCTCCAAGAGCTGCACCGCGTTGCTGCGCCTCAAGTCTTCTTAAACTGTGGAGGGAGTTTATAAAGGAAAGAATAATATAAAATTAATGTAAATTATTTTTAGGAAACTCCTCATGTGATACTAGAAAATCCCTATGTAATTATTATGAAACAATATGCAATACAGAGAGCCCAACTCAAGGATAGTTTCATTAAATAGCATGGGTATCGAAGTTAGGTGAATAGAACCCCACATTTTTTTTTAAGTACGATTCGTACACATATATTTAAGCAAATAAGGCTAGAAACCATCAATTTCATTGATTCGCCCCAAGGCAACGCCTTGGTCATCAGCGTGTGCCTCAGTGAAAGGGCTATATTTTGTTAAAAAGGTGATAAGGACTGATTGTCTGCCTTTTTAAACCCTTGGTCACTCCAAAGTATATCACGTGAATGAGGAACAGCCCGAGAATGAATTACCACCAAAAAGGTTGTTGGGCTGCCTGATTGTCTCCAAAGAGAGTCACCCCATTGATCCAATCATATTTTTGGAGTAACCTCGAGGATGGAAAATAGACACCTAGGTTTTGGTAAACTAGAAATTAAAACTGGTTCCTTTCAGTTCTATTTTCTTTGTAGGACTTGAAGATTGGGAAAAGGAATATATCAGCAGTGAGAAGCTAGGTCTTGCATTTGAGCATCAGAAAATATCAATTTCTATAAATTATCTGAAATGAAACATTAAACTGTGTGCCTACATCTATTAAGTTTATCCTTGTTGGTTGACTCCATTGTTAATTTCTTTGTCCTTCATGGTACCTTGTAGGATCTGGCACTGAAAACCTATCTGTTGGTGATGGAAATATAAGGATTTATCACTGGAGTTTCCTCACCATCAAATCTGCATGCCATTGGCAGTGTCAAACTTCTTTTATCAGAACCCTCATAATAAATGGTGGTTGGTTCCATTGTTGAATCCTTTGTCCTTCATGGTACCTTTTAGGTTCTGGCACTGAAAAGTTATTTGTTGGTTCCTCACCATTAAATACTTTGTCAAACTTCTTTTTCCTGCCTGAGGGATGCCTTGTACTTTGCTTTCGGCAAAACCTATTATTTTGTCAACGAAGTCTGAAATTTGTTAACCATTAAATCTGCATGCCATTGGTAGTGTCAAGCTTCTTCCTGGCCGAGGGGTTCACCTTGGTTTCTGAAGTGTTTCCTGATAGAAGTGTTGTTTATTGTTTTATTTGTGCTTTAAAATCCTTCTTGGGGGAATTGTGGGTGTGTGAAGGTGATGGCTGTTAATACTAAGCCTGAATGATCTTTGGATTTGTCTATCTAATAAACATAGCTGTTTAAGTGTTAATATTTGGATGTTCAGGATTAACTAAAAAGTTAAATCGAGCTTGTATGGTTGTACCTACTTTTGTTATCTCGAGGATGCAAGAAATGAATATCCTTCTAGGTTGTTACCATGTGCTCAGTCCACTTGTTTTTCTCTGTAAAAACTTGGTTCTTGTCTTTGTTAAGTTATTTAACTTAATAAACATTGAGGGGGTCGGCCTTCTGCTAATGTCTGGTGCTGCTGTTAGTTCTATGTGTTTGAGCTTGCACTGCTGCTGATGAAGCTGGAAGTCATTAGTATGATTGAGATCAGGGTTACTAAGGGAATATCAGTTTCTTTCGCTGATTATTTGACTGTAATCTACTGTAAATAATCATGGTTATAAAGTAAATATCCTAGTGTAAGGAATTAGTAACAGGAAACAGGGGATGCTTGGCTTTTGTTCTATTGAATGCCAGATCTTTTGATGATATGGCTCTTTAAAATTTTGTGCTTTTCTGGGACGTGTGGCTTTTGTTTTTATTGAAAGTATCCATGGTTCATTATCTGGGCCTTGAGGGCTCCAGTTGTTCGTAGAAACTGCAACTTTTACTTGCATCGCTCTCAGTGGTGCGCTTCTTTGTGTCTGAAGAGCATAACAGCACCATAGAAGCAATCTCTCTCTGAGCCTTGTGCATCAATGTGAGGTGGTCTGTTTTTTAATACTTATTAGGGCTGTGAGCTGTCTCCCTTGTTCTCTATGCATGGTAGCTTTGTTATATTCTCTTTGACGCGAGCAAGTTTTGCATAGGTATAAAGGTTTCTTTGTTTGCTTGCCATATTGCATGGTATACACGCATATGATGGACTTGTAGAGCTGCTTTTAGATTCAATGTCTGATTCTATATATAGTCCATTTATATGGAAGTGTGAAGGCAAGGACTTTAGTTATTCTGGCTTAAACCAAGTTAAGTCGGATGAACTATGCTGTAAGTAGGAGCTTGGTCCTTTTTAACTAGCAGATATGTAATTTGTCACTTTTGTTTTCTAATATTGTCACGATGTAGACGAAGTAAGATATTTAGGAACATCGCAGATGTATTCACGCTTCCTTGGTGTTACCCAAACATATTACAATTCAAATGTTAGATAAAGTGTCACCTCCATTACTGTGTTGCCATGTAGCTATATGTTTTTAAGTTGAAATTAAAATGCATTTCTAGGCTGTGTACGGAAATGTACATGCAGGACTGAGTCCTCAAATACTGTCAAGACTTTGGCTTATTACTAGGTTGCCGCTCAGTGAGATATGCCCCTCATACCTCATACGGGAATGATATTTATCCAATTTATATAAATTCTTATGTGAAAATATTTCCTAGCCGGGGGTCCTTTATAATCTTGGAGCTATTCTGTCATCTATGCATTTTGTTCTCCTTTGCAGTAATAGTTAATGATTCATTTTTATAAATTTTTTTTTTTTTTTTTGTGTGGTTTAGAAAGGGTCATCTCAAATGCAAGTTCACTGTTTTCATACATAACTCATTCTCTGATGCCCGTGACTATACAGGATCGAGATGATACCCTGAAGCGGAAAACCTTCGAACTATTATATAAAATGACCAAGTCATCTAATGTTGAAGTGATTGCTGACCGTATGATTGACTACATGATAAGTATCAATGACAATCATTACAAAACTGAAATAGCATCAAGGTGTGTTGAACTTGCGGAGCAGTTTGCCCCAAGTAATCAATGGTTTATTCAGGTATGCGCTGTCTCGTATTTTGGTGCTTGGTGCTTTTAAGCTGTTTACCACCTTCTGATTACCATATGTTTTCACTCTTCAGACGATGAACAGAGTTTTTGAGCATGCTGGTGATTTGGTAAATGTTAAGGTGGCACACAACTTAATGCGTTTAATTGCAGAGGGATTTGGAGAGGATGACGACAATGCAGATAGTCAGTTGAGATTATCAGCTGTGCGTTTCTCTTACTAAAAGTTTTAGATTTGTATCCCTTTATCTCTTATTGTGATTTTCATGATGCCTTACATTAGTAATGGGACTTCTGAGGACTTTTTTTATTAGTTGTCAAAAGAATCATGAGAAAATTATCCTCTTTGTAAAGAACCACCTAACTGAAAAGTTTTCCAGAACCACCTTAAATATCACTTTTTTTGTAAAGATTTTTAATCTAGGTGGACAAATTTGTGCTATTTTAGGTAGTTTTCCATAAAGACAACCTTATTTTTGGGTGGTTTCCCACTAGGTACCTAAAGTTAAGGTGGTGTTTCTCAAAACTTGAGGAACAAATTGGTAATTTTAAGTTTTCTGCATTGGTGTGCTACAGGAGAGTAAAAGGTAAGAGGGGGGGGGGGGGGGGGGGGGNNGGGGGGGGGGAGGGGGTGGGTCTGTTTGTGTCTGTAGAAAAAGATTTTGTTAGTTGATTTATTAGCGCTGTCTAGGTGGTTCTGCTTAATGTTTTCTTAGTCTCATGTTGGTGCTACAATTAGTGGACGCGTTGGGATCCTTTACAGTCTGCAAAACTCTACGGTGTAGAGTTTGTTTAATCCTAGCCATCCAATAACATCAATGACCCATATTATCCCTTGAAAACTGCTTCCACAATGATTACCCAGCATCTCACATTTTCTTAATCACTCTTTGGCCTCTCTCCTCTTCTCCTCCACCGAGGCCCCAACAGTCTGACAATACCATACTACCCTCCACATCCAGTCTTTCTTACAAGTACCACCATATTGTAGCCTCACCAACAGCCGCAATGCCATCTCCACCCTCCGTCACAACCACCTTAGTCGCCTCCACCATACTACTGTTGCCTTCCGGTGCTAAACGTGTTTCCAGCCACGACCTTTGCCTCCACTAAAAATCTGATAACTTCCTGTTTTCGTGGTTGTAGTTGGTCGAAAGTTGTTGCCAACTGATGACCCTTGTTGCTGGACGACCGCCATGCAGATCTCACAATGACTGTACCAAACCCCGAGGTGGTTGGAGGTAGGAGGCAATGGAAGGGTAGTGGTGGAGGTCTCATGGTGGGAAACTGGGAATGAAGTTGGTGGCTGAGACGGTGGTGGAAATGGGAGAGTTTGGATATTTTAATCCTCCCCTAGCAAAGGACCTTTCTTTTAATTTTTATATTTTTTATACATGCAAATATGATTTGGAGCTTTCTAAAGCTTACATTATGATCAAGAGTTCTTATTTTTAACTCTACCCCATAGAATTTCCTAAGAATTCCAGTGGAGCCGGACGCTCATTTGTCATACTTAAGTACTAGTGTGGCTACCCGTGCATAACACTTGGGTACCGTTATGGCAAAGTATTAATAAGGGTCAATCTTTCAAATTATTAATATCAAAGAAAAATTTCAATTCCTTAGTTTGTATTATGGTTTTAAATAATGGGGAGTAAATTGATTTGTATCAGCATGTAGAAAATTAGGGTATACTGAACAAGAGAAACAAAAGCCAAACATTTTTTTCTTTCTTAATATTTTTACCAAGTATTAATTTCTTGATTTTGTCCCAGAGACCTGGTTTGACAATGTCTTGGTTCTACCCATATTACAACTCGCCCTTCTTGTTGCCCCTATTCTCCTCTCTTCATACTGTCAGCAAGAAATCTTCTCAGGAAAATAGTCTCGCAAGTACTTTCTCTTCTCCATAAGGGTTGTTGTCTATCAACTGGTGACATTTCTATTGACTCCATTCTTTAAAGCTATTAACATAGTGCATGATAGGAGACCTGGCAGAGTTGACAGGACCCGAACTTGAATAAGACCTGAATTGACCCCACCCAAAATTGACCAAAATCTTGGTGGACCCAAAATGACCCAAACCAAACGAACTAAATCTGACCTGAACAAAGTGAACTTGCCCAAACTTTTCTTGGCTTTCTTCATATTTATTTAGTTTATCTACTTAATAATTGTGGGTTCATAGATAACATAATAATTTAGTTGAAATTCAAATTGTAAAGTAAACAATAGAGGAATTGAAGTGAACATTAAGGGAAGGAGTTAACAAGAAGGGAAGGGGAGCGAAATCTATGGGAAAGGCTGAAAGGGAGTGCACAAGAAGAGAGTGGGAGTGAGCACTAAGGGAAAGAGAATGAATAAGGAAGGGGGAGTGTACACTAAGGGAAGGGGAGTGAGTAGGGGAGGGGGAAGGAACAAGAAGGGAGGAGGAGTGGACACTAAGGGGGCGTTTGGTTTAAGCTCCGGAATGGAAACGGAATGGAATGGGTTAAAGGGTGGAATGGTAACAAAAGTTGTTACTTGATAAAGGTGTTTGTTATAAGTAAAGAATCATTCATTAAGTAAGGGTAAAACAGTCTATTTCATTTTATAATTAAACAACCAACTCCCTCCTCACCACCTCTCTTTCCTCCCCTTTCAACACTAGTCGACCACCGCTTTCCACCTCTGACCGGCACCACCGGTGATTTTGTTGCACATTATCACCATCATTATGATCAAATTAGCTAACTAACATCCCTATAATATTAATTTTATATAATATTCATAAAAAACTTGTAGATCTAGTCATCTAGGATAACAAATTTTGGATTTTCGAGATTTGAATGGAGAAGAGTGGTGGCTTCGGTGGTGTGGGGACGTTGGGTCAGGGGTGGGGCTGTCGGGGCGTCGGGGGTTCGGAGCAAGGTGGGCAGTCGGGCGAGGAGGGGAGATAATGGAGGAGAGAAGAGGAAGAAAACAGGTGGGTGGTGGAGGAGCACCGGCGTTTCTGGGCGCCCGACCGTCGTGTCGCCGGTAGTTTTATTGCCGGCGTTGTTGCACATGATGGTGGCTGGTGGGGGAGGGAAGGTGGGGGAAAGAGAGTGTGGGAGGGGAGAAAAGGGGTGCATGACAGTGGCGCTTAGTGGCAGCTGAGAGTCACCGGCAGCCGTTGAGAGTCGTTGACCGTGGTGGTGGTGGCCGATGTTGGTCAACTGTTGGAGGAAGGTGGATTAGGAGAGAGTGTGGGAGGAGAGAGAATTTGTTAGAGGAGGGAATGGAAAGTGTTACCTTGGGTGATAGAAGGGTTTCATTTGGGTGGATTGGGTTAGAGGAGGGTAAGGGAGTGAAAAAATTAATCACCTCGAACAAACAAAGAGAAATGGAATGGGGGGCCGTTACTTGGACCCCAAAAACACCCAACCAAACGACCCCTAAGGGGACGGGAGAGAGAGTGAACACTAAGGGAATGGAATGATCCCGAGAAAAGCAACTTAAATATGATATCTATAATTAAATAAATAAGTTTAAAGTAAAAATCATTTTATAGTAATTTTCTATCACATTCGTACTTGCAATACTTCGAATGTTTTTGTTGCTTCTTTCTCACTTTTACGCTAAGATATAGTAGATTGTAATTGTTGGAATAAAACAGATACATAAATTATTATTTTACTTTTATACCCTAACTATTTAGATGTAGTACTTCTCTACTTTATAATCTTTGTTCTTATATCAAATAATAGTTTGGTTCACTTCTAAATCATGGAGTGAACACTAAAGGAAGAATAATAAACATGAAGGCATGAGAGTGAACAAAGGAAGGGGAGTGAACAAAAGAGATGGAAGAATGAACACTAAGGGAAAATGAGTAATCAAGAAGGAAATATGAGTGAACAAGGAGCGGGGAGTGAACAGTAAGGGGAGGGGAGAGATATGGAATGTGAACACTAAGGGGAAGGGGATGAACATAAGTAAAACAACTTAAACAAGATATCTACATGTAAATGATTTTTTTTGAAGTCAATGTGTCATCATTCGGTTATACTAAGGAGTGATCAAGAAGGGAGGGAGTGAACAAGAGAGGAAGAGTTAGAACACTTATGAAAGGAGATTGAACAAGAAGGGAGGAGGAATGAACACTAAGGATAGTGGAGCAAACAAGAAGAAAGGAGGAGTGAAGGGTGAGCAAACACTAATATAAACAGAGTGAACTAGAGGGAAAATTGATTAAAGACTAAGAGTGTGTTTGGTAAGACATTTCAGTCACCTTATTTGACTAGGTTGCCTAATTTGACCAAAATTTTCAGGTAGCTTAAATTTTAAGGTTGTTTGGTAACGCTACCTGAAATGAATTTCAGTCGCCTGAAATAATAAGCTACATGATGTACCTAATCCAAAATTTCCAGTCACCTTTTCAGTTTTCAGGTACCTTTTCAGTTCCAGTCACCTTTTCAGTCATTTTTACCAAATATAGCCTAAGGGGTAGCGAGTGAACATAAGTAGTTAACTTAATATAGATATCTCCAATTAAATAAAATATTCCTAAGCTCAATATATTACCATTTGGGTGTACTTTTATTTATCACGTCCATACTTGTAATAGTTTAATGCTAGTCTTACAACTTTTGCCTTTGTATGCTGATTAACATAGAGTAGATTGTAAGATGAATAACAAAATTCACATTGATTATATTTTGTATGAGATTATATGATACTATAAGTGCGATGATATGGTACTTGATAACCATTTGTTCTTATTATCTTAATCAAATAAAAAAAAAAATTGACTTGTACATTTTAAATCATTGAATTCATTTAACGCGAGAATAAAGTTCTATTAACGTTCTCTATCATTATAGTATTTGGTTATATTTTATTTTTAAAAAATTAGAAGTGAGAGCAAAAATGTTGAAGTTTTGATGAATAAAGGAGAACATTAATCGTATATTCCATTATCAAAACTATTTTTCTTGAGTTTGGGCTCTTAGTTGGCTATTTTATTCAAACTAAACCTACAACTACAATAATAACTTGTTTAGACATTAATCAACCCAAACGAAGAAGTAAATGAGCAAATGGTCCAAATCCAATCAATAACAATATGAAAATGACTTGAACTTGAATAACAAATTGATTAGACTTAGCGGTGACCCTCCTGAATTAACCAGCCCAACCCGAGGGGCCCGTTTGCCAGGTCTAGAAGATAGTGTATGCCAAATCCAAAATAGACAATCTGAAATGAGATGCCAAACTATATTGTGAATACTCATCCAATTTGGCTTGCATGCGAATATCATAATGAAAATTGTGCTTTCCTTTCTCCTAAATTTCTGTTTCGACTGAAACGTTTAGCCGGAGACAAGTAGCCTAGTACTCAGTCAGCCAAACGGTTTAAACCTGTTGCTTGGTACCGAAGTAAAACAAGTTTCTCCGCCTGTTAGGGTCTGAACTTCATGCCTTTCTGATATGTGGAGTGTTATTTTGCTTCTGAAAATCTCCTTCTACCCTTTGACATGGTCATCTAGGGACTTCTGTTCTACTTGCTGGCAGTATGGTTCTTGGTTTCTGGCTTTGTTCATATCCAACTATCTGAGATTGCCTCATCATTTGCGCTGCCGAGGCTGATAAAAGAAAGATCTCTCACTGAAAAAAAGAAGTAAACAAAATATTCAAATATCTGTAGTATTGAAGTTATTCCGTAGTATTGAAGTTATTATGAAAAAATTTCCATAGTAAAGGCAAATAATCCTATACATGTCCGTTGTGAGTCAGTAAAGTATATTGATATGGATAAATTAGTCTTTGATATGTTGAGTATATTGATTCTGTTTATAAATCCACAGTTGCCACATAAGTGAGAGTTCCCTCAGAATGACGTATGAGATGACTAAACCAGTATATTAAGGTTGCCAACATCCATTGTGGCCAATTCAATGATTTTATTTTCCTCTCTGAATGTTCTTTAAGATGATTTATCGTTATGAAATGGTCCCTCTGCTTCTTCGGAGAAGTTGAATGCTGAAGTTTTCGTTTTTTTGTTGCTATTGAGATGTGTAAACCTATTATAGTTAAATAATGTCAACACTTTTAAATGTGCAGGTTGAGTCATATTTACGCATTATTGGTGAGCCGAAGCTGCCATCTACATTCCTTCAAGTAAGCTTTTTGTTTCATCAGTGCATGCGTTTCTGGCATAATGTCTACACTTGTGTATTTGGGTCTTTCTTTGGGAGGTGATTCGAGGTGGACATGTTTCTAGGAGTGATAATTCGAGGGAGAAAATGCTTGAAAGGGTACTTACTTTTCTCTAGGAGGGAGATCTAGTCTTATCAAATCTTGTCTCTCTACTCTACCACTTCATTATCTTTTCCGCTTTAAACTGCTAGTGGGAGTGACTGATCGGATCGAGAAAATCATGAGAGATTGTCTTTGGGCTGGTTCCTGTGAGACGAGGAGGGATCATCTAGTTAGTTGTGATATGGTGTGTCGACCAAGGGATGAAGTTGGTTTGGGCTGTAGTCGTTGGTTCTTAAAAAAAGAGCTTTGGGGTAAATGAATGTGTTGTTTTTCGAGAGAAGCGTGGTACCATACTATAAGGGGTAGTGATGGGGTGCAGATTAATGGGTGGGGTTCCTTTGCTGGAGCTTCTGTTACTAATGGTATTCTGTGGAAATATTTTTCACAACTTTCAGATGGTATCTTATAAGATGGGAAACAGACAAAGGCTACTGTTCTGGCAAGATGCATATGAAGGGGATGAGTGCTTTGCAACTATGTTCCCACACATTTATGGTCTTTCAATTCGTAATTGCTAAGTTTTACTCTCAATATAAAAATGCTTAGGATCCTCACTTGCCCATACCTCTTTATGAGTGGGAGATGCCAGAGTTCACTGATTTTTCAATACTCCGTTTTGTGATTTTGTCTGAGGTATAGGACTTCTCTGTGTGGAAGTTGCAGTCTTGGGAGTTAGATGTAAGTCCTTGTTTCTATTTCTTAATGATCTGATTTTTTGGATGTCAAAAGTCCCACTAGGTGTGCCGGACCCTCGCATTGGGTAAGCTAATACTAATGACGTTTTGCAACGTCGTAGACCGGGCATTGGTATGAGCCCAGATGTCTGTGTAATTTGTGGGGGAACTTTGGAAAAGTCTCTCATGTCTTTACCATGCGACTTTTCTTTAGTAATGTTGAAGAAGTTGGTTAATATTTCGGATGAGCTTTGGGTGTGGCCTGGTACTTGAACAGATTTTCTTCTTATGCGGTTTGTTGATTTTGGCGGTAGCAGCGAAGTGAAGTTGCTTTGGAGGTGTGCTAGACTGGCGTTTAACACTATGTATGGGGGCTGACTGCCTTTCTTGCTTCCCTTTGGGAAATGGATAGGGGTGCTTTTTAAGGGGTTCTAATCTCTGATGTTCAAAGCACTTGGATACAGTTGTAATTTCTTTAGCTACGATTCTAGGAGGACTTCTTGCCCTCTATAGCTTTTTCTCATTACTAATATTTTATAAAAATAAAAAAGTTTTTGTATCTTTTCTAAGGAAAGTTGAAGGTTGCTATTGGGGGAGAAAAACTAGGCGGGGTGGGTGGGGGGTGGGGGAGGTTAAAGTGGTGCCGAGATATCTTCAACCATTGCATTATCCTTTAGCATCTATTCACTTAATTGTAAGCTATTTACAAGGTACTGGAGATGATTCTGCCAAGTGTCGACACAAAGAGTTAAGGTAGTGGAGATCATGCTATCAGTCATGCTATTAAAACAATTAATTACAACACTTTCTTGTACACACATGCTAACTGACACTTGGAAGTTCTCATCATGAATGTGTGCAACTTGGATTTCTTGTTTCTGCTGCCACTAAATCAATTGAGGATTTTCTAATACATCTTTCTTGATTTATGGCCCTGCTCTCATTTTTCTTTCAGATAACATGATTTTACTAATATATCTTGTGAATTCTTCGTATTATAGGTTATTTGCTGGGTGTTGGGTGAATATGGAACTTCATACGGGAAATATACTGCTTCATACATTTCTGGCAAGCTCTGTGATGTGGCAGAGGCCTATTCAACCGATGACACAGTCAAGGTACATGCAAGCTTCTAGTTTCGGGAGTAACGTGTCTGCTTGTTTTTTTGGGTATCTTGTAAAAAAATTGAATTTTCCTTGTACTAACCACTAAGTAATATTCACGTCCTCGTCAATTTAAAAGGTATCAAAAACATATAGGGTAAAGGAATTGGGATTATGAAACTAGATTATCGGCTTTATGGTACTGAGAAATGTACTGAAACATAGATTCAGAGAGCTGGCTTGGGTAGAGAGAGGGAAAAAGTGACAAATTCAGTTTGATGTAATTGATGGAGATAATTGCTCGAATTATTGTAGAATTTATCAGTTATTTCCCAATGTAGAAGGGTCCCTTTCGGACATGTAGCTTTCTAGATTTTGTTTTATCCAAGTCTTTGTCTACATTTTCTTAATCTTTTTTCCCTGACATTGAGTTTAATTTGTCTCCAATTTGAGATCCCTTTGAAATTATTCCGGCACTATTTCATCCTAGGGCTTCCAAGGGTCTCCCTTTGTATAGACCTATATACTTAGACTAATATGAATCTAAGGACTTTATGCTTCCACCATTCGTGGCTTCTCTCACCATCATTCAGTGAGGCCTCTACTGAGACTTCCTGGGTAGTAGTTTCTAGGAACCAGTCATTCTTGAAGTTGCGGAGAAATGTATTGAAAGTTTGCCCTCTATCTTTGGTGAAGGAAGCTACACACAGCCAATTGAATAGGAGGAAGGCATAATATGTTGATGGATTGAGAAGTAGGAGGGAGAAGAAGAAGAGTGTAGGTAGAAGCGCATCATAATGTTTTTGGTGACTTAAGGCCTCCAAAGGAAAAATGATTCAGCCAAAAGAAGGCAAGAGCGAAAAATGATTCAGCTACACACAAGTACGGTGGTCATCACAATATCATCATCATCATCACTACCACCACCTTCATTATCTTATTCTTCTTCTTCCTTCTAATGTGGGTAGATTACACTGTAGGTATGTAAAGCAACATATAGGAATTGACCGTTCTTAGTATTCTTCTTTCTCAAGTACCAACTTTTGAGTATGGATGCAATCCAGTCTTTTATTGCTATTGAACTGCATTTCTATTGTCAACAATTGTCCGGCAAACAGTAATGTAGAACGTAAAATGGGAACATATGGTAGGTCTGGACCGCAGCAAAATGAGACCTCACACTTGCAGACTACTAGTTCACAGAGTGAGAGCTCTTCACAGGCTGCAAAGGGAAATGATTAAATGCGGTTCGGAACCCAAGAAGGTGTTCCTGCTGTCATTTCTGTCACTCCTGGTGCGCAAAAAAGGGATTTAGGTACTGTGTCTAATGTGGTTCTGGATACGGGCTCTATTCGAGTGTATGATGGGAGTCAAGGTAATTGACATGTACGTGTGGACAAATAGTACTTCAGATAACGCCAATGGTGTGAAGGAGGGTGGGGTGAACCAGGGCACTCCCAATGGTTTTGTTTTCGAATCTAGGAACTCAACATCTTATGAGGCGCCTGACAACGACAATACCTTTTTTCATGAGGAAAGTGACTGTGATAATGAATCGATGATGGACTATTTTTGGATCAACATAGACAATCTCATGAGAGCAATGTTGCATGAACACAGGAAGTGGTTTCCACAGGATACTCATATCATCTATGAAGAAGAACGTGACCTTAATGCGTAGGACTTATGTTAAGGGAGTCATTGAAGACGGTATTCATCCAAAGACATTGGGTATGCAACCTCCTCAGCGGTTGGATTGTGGGTGTATAGGAGCAATAAAAAAGTAAAAAGTACTCCCTCCATTCAAAACCAACTTTCCCATTACTTTATCATACAATTTTTTATGAAGCTATTAAACAATTGTAAAATGATGGTAGTGGGATGTTAATCAAGTTGTTTTTTTATTGCTATGTGAGGGGAAAAGATGGGTGATGGTCTTAGGAGGGGTTTCCTTATTAGGTGATATGTTCAAAGTTTATTGTAATTGTAAAGCCTTTATTCCAAATTTGTTGATGTATCAGATTACCTACGATGCTCCAACTCGCGTTTGTGTGTCCGACGCGGGTACCAATCCCTGGGTCCGACATGGCAAAGTTCAAATTCAAAGACACGGGGACACAACCAAAGCACAAATTCATTTAGTTTTGGACAGAGTCAATGTGTCTGAATTTAAAGATTGGACAGAGTTAATGTATCCCTTTCTTGCAAGTTACTGAATCTTAATTAAAGATAACATCAATCTTCCATATGTTCCTTTTATATAACATACTAGTATGGGTGCCCGGCGTTGTCCGGGTTGTGTAGTTTTATTTTTCTGTTTACTTAAATATGAGACTAACTAACAAATTATGAAAAATTTAGAAAAGTTGAAAACCCGATTCGAATGAACCTAATCTAAACCCGATACGAATGAC
>CAAKMY010112645.1:0-10198 GCA_901111285.1 Corrigiola litoralis | reverse complement strand
ATAATTGTGTTAGGAGTTTTATAATCTAGAACATTGTTAATATGAACTTAATACCTTATAAAAAAATGATAGGGTGATTGATTCAAAGAGAAATAGATATCATAGTAGAAATCAACTGTTAGACATAGATAAATCAAGGTGAAGTAATCACAATTGAATTTGAGAGTAATGAATAAGATACACAAATGAAACAGAATTGCAAAGATGGTATGAAAACCATTAAAAAGACGTATAAAATTGTTGATGAGTCTACTTACTTTGAACTTTTATTTACTATATGGTGCCTCTTCGTGCGGTAGAACACATATGGACAATGATACACAAAACAAAACACAACAAAAAGTGAATTGATATCATAGTATAGTATGAAATAAGGATAACTCAAAAGCGGTGATCAAGTCTTGAAAGAGGATGCATATAATTTTCCATTGCTCTTATATAGACCATTTGATAGTAATTGAGTAAAATGGGAAACTCAATAGACAGATAGTAAGAGTTTCACCGAATTCATAATAGATATAAATTAATTTAAAACACAATTAAACCATGAATGTTACAGAAGCTGAAAGGTCGAATTTATAGTTAATAATTGAGGGTCTTAAACTTGGTAGATGAAGAGCTTTTGAGGTATTGCAAGAGTCTTCATTTCGATTCATGACCCTATTAAATTAAGTGCCACGTGTCCGCAACTTAGAAGTTTTTAGGTGTTTAAGACAATAGTATAGATAAGGTTCGACCTTAATTAACTCAAGCTTTATGTCCTCCCTACCACACTCTCAATTAATCCACTATGATAAAGAGTGTACACTTATGCTAGATCTTAACTCTAAGAGCTAACACAACTTGACCAACTTAGATCAAGACTTTATAAGACTAACTCTAGTCTAACCCCAGTACCTTAAGTAGATATTAAACCTAAATGACCAAGTGATCCCTTCCTTGATAGGTCGAATGAGGGAACGAAGAGCTCAAAGTATTGGAGTTTTACTTTGGTACAAGTCAGTTCTCAAAATGTAGTTCTTCGCAAAACAAACTTGGTGGTGTTTCCTACTGGAATGATAATAGTATATATAGGATATCTTGGTTATGTATTAGGTATGAAAAAAACCCTAGTAACTTCTGTTAAAACAACCAGTAGAGACTAAGTCAAAGATAGAGTTTTAGTCAAATGCAAATTTCTTTTCTTTGATAAAACCGTGTTAACCTAAGAGTTGTAGATAACCTATAACTCCTCACTGGATATACTATATCTCATATAGAATCAGTCAGGGGGGTGGGGGTGTTGAAAATGTTGAAACTTTTTAGAGTTGATTTAACAATATCAGCGTAAATACAATTTAATATCACAAAAGTTGACTTTGGTGCAGTGGTTAGCTTAATTTCTTATAGGTCCATAGGTCACGAGTTCGAAAGTGTTTTTCTTTTTTTAATAATAAAAAAAATAAAAATTCCTAGACTCAATATAATTGATAATGACGAGTGTGAACTTTGTGGAGTATGTTTTGAGACACATGAGCATCTGTTCTTTCAATGTGTTTACAACAAGACATGCCTTGTTTTGTTAAGCTCCAGAATGCAGTGCAATGTTCAGGGGAATATGTTCAGATAGTGTAAAAGGAAGAATTGCATATCAAAGTTGCAGAAGATGGCTGCAGGTGCATTGATTTGTTCTTTGGTGCATGTATCATATTTGGATTTTCAGAAATAGTTGCATACATGATTTTATGATTCTTTTTCCTGATAAACTGGTAGATACTTTGATAAAAATGCTAAGATGAGTATTCAAGGTGTAGTTAGAAGTATTGCAAATTGTTGATTAGATTTGGCTAGATAGGTTGATGTAATAGTTGAGTTTCTCCTTTACATGTTAGGAGGTGTGTTTTGTGTCTTGGTTTTGTTTCAGATGCTTTTCTGTTTCGAAATCAAGTATAGTTTTGTAATGTTCTAACGGTGTTAATGGAAATGCTCACATTTTACCAAAAAAACAAAAAAGACTACACCCTTAATTTTGTCTTCACTAGATACGAAACTATTGAAATCTCCACTCAACACCCAAGGTCTAGTAAAACTAGCCTTAACCACTATGACGTCATCGCACATAGTACACCTATGAGCGAGAGTATTAAGACCATAAACAAAAGTAACTAAAACTGAAACCAGTAGGCATACAAATAAGGCAATGCACAAATTGAGCAGGCTTTCTAATTAATAACATTTAACTAACACTCCATAGAGTTTTATAAGACCTAAAGTCTACCCCTAGCAAAAATATCACAATTATTGACAAAATGCCATCCATTAGTAATCATATTCTTTGGAACTTTATTGTATTAACTATATTGACTTTAGTTTCTAATAGTGCTACCACACAACATTTAACGGACTTGCCTCCTTTTGTTTATGAGGTTGTACATATGCCTCTTCAATTCCATGTATAGATCATGTAACCATGTTGGGGTCATCTGCACTACCAGAGGGTTTGGCACTCCCCCTAGTAGAACCAAATTTCACCTCTGCTCATTCCACAAGAGATAGAATTAGTAAGTTAAGCCCATAAACAACTTCATAACCTCTGCTTTTTGGCTTTTCTTTCATAGGAGGTTTGACAACTTGGGCCTCAATTCGAGCTTATCTAGGTGTATAAGATCAAACTTGTTCTAGGCAACCCATTTATGTTTCCGATCAAGTGGACCAAAACCCTTCATTTGGTTCTTCTTAAACTTATCACCTTTAAGCTCTTTTGTCACCTTCTTTACATGAATCCACTCCTCTTCTAAGAAAAGGGTACAGATAAGAGTCTCATCTAATTTGCAATGATATATCCACAGTTTGGTAAAGTTGAGTTTATTTTGATTTTGCGTATTCGTTTGATTTTGAGATCTATTATATATATTGTATGACTTTTAAATAATGAACTAATTTTACTTTAAAAAACATAGAATGCAATATGAATGCGACAAAAAAAATAAAACACACTGATTATATACGGAAATTTCAATTAAAAATATGCTCTCAACTTTTTGTTATTAAAAATTTATCCCAACTAATTATTCTATTATTACATCCTTAGATTAGAAAATGAATTATCGTTGAGTCATTTTACGCGGCACTTATCTCTCCACCCAACCCCTTCCATGCCCCTTCTCTCTCCTCCCAACCCCCCTAATATCCTTACCCCTTTTATTTCCTCCCAAACCTCCCCCACTCGCCATTCTATGCCTTTACTCTTCTCGCCATGTCATCGTTGCCCATGTATGCCGTTGGCACATTCAAAACCCTCTCTTTCTCTCTCAGCCACATTAGTTAGTATGTTGTGTGATATTTACCTAGGGACCAGTGGATGATGATAATCTATTGACAAATCCATTTGAATGGGCGAAGAGAGTCACAATTCTAATCTCCAATGTCTTCCTTTATTCCACTTTCAACTTGAATTTCGGAGACCTAAGAGCAAATCCATCGGTTTAAAACAATGAGTCTTCTTGAGGAGTTGAGACTTGAGGCAAGTCCTAGTCATCGCATTTGGAAAAGCAAACTGCTAGGCTTGGGTACTCTAGCTTCTCAACCTGGCAAACTGCTTGGGAAAAGAGATAGTGAAAAAAGTGACCCCCTCCTTTTATTTTATTTCTTTTCATTCTTTTTTTTTTCTTAAGTTTTTTGTTGTTTTGCTCGTTCTACATTAGTACACTACCCATATGATTGCTATTATTGTAATCCAGTAGTAACGACAACTTTCTTTTAAAAAACTTGAACGGCTATATATATATTGTATGACTATACATATGCATATTAGAAATTAGTAGTTTTTATAAACTTCATTTTTTGTAAATATATTTCAAAGTTATTAAATTAAAAAAACTAACTTATACAAATCATTAAATCGAATATGTTATATTCTAATAAATACAAGAATTTGGAAGACAAAATATAAATTGAAAGGTAAATCAACAAATATTGGTAAACCAATTATCAAAACATAAAATAAAATAAAAGATGGAGACAAAGCTGACATGTAGGGCCCAACCAAGATGATTAGTAAGCTACTTACTTTGAAAAGTTGACGTGGCAAATAGGACCGACTTAAGGATAAGGCCACTAAGTTAAAAATTTTAGGCCTCACCCTCCAAATGACAAAAATAACAAAGATACTAGGGCTTCAAAAATTTCGGGGCTCAAATCTTTAGTTAGCAGTAGGCCTCATCTTTTAAATTGGCCTTAGGCCTCCATAATCGTTGAGCTATTACTGGTGGCAAAGCAAGCTGGTCGTAAACATGTTTACCGATGGATTTGCTCTAATATCACAACATGACATAAAATTCCATTCGTTAGATGGCTGGTGATCATAATCGTATCAACCTCTTGCCTGAATCTAAGCAAGCTCAAGTCTTTTCTCCTTACTTATAGGACATTGATATTCCTTTATTTGTAGATACGTATAGTAAACCAACAAGTAGGTAATCATTAGATGGGTTTTGGATTAATTGTTAAATAGACACTGAAATCATTTTCATCAGGCAGATGTTTTAGCTTCTTTAACAAATAATATAGCTTTGATTGGTCATCAAACTAGAAAAGCGTGGAGGTTGAAAAGCGTTAATCAATATTCACAGCAACAGTCTTAAACATCGGCATTGTCAGCTCAGCACAGCATCAAGTTCTATTGTATTCTGTTTGGAGTGCAACGTATCAAGCTTCAGATTCTTAGTTTTTTTATGTAACAGACCTCTCTGAGTTAGCTAGCTTCTGTTACACTAATTCTGTTAGATAATTCTGTTACACTAATTTCCTGAGTAATGAAATGAAAATTTCTCTCCATCTTCCCTCTTCAATTACAGAATTCTGCATTCTTTTACAGATTTAAATTTTTTTCAATATAGAATAGGTAAGAAAAGATAAATAAAAATTAGAATCGTCTCTTGGACAAATCCTGTTCAAAATTACAGTTTAGTTACTGAAACTGATGGCACGCCAAAAATTTAGAAATCAAACATGATGAAACGAAAGAAAGGGTCTCTGCAAGAGGGATAAGTGGATATCTACTAAGTCAAGATTCCAGATTAGTCATATGTATGGCCTCAGAAAGCACAACAAAGTGTACATTAGACCACCATGCTTGAACAAACTAACAAAAACAGTATTTTTAACGACGGTACTTCACTACTACATCTAGACTATGGTACTTCACTGCTACACTTAGCCGCTATGGTTACTGCTATATCTAGAATGTTTGGGGATAACCATCTGACAGAGACAATGATTACTCAGGGCAAAAATCAGTAAACGCTGAAAGCCTTTTCCTTCGAGTAGGGCCGTACAAGACCTTGCCAATATGCTCATCAACAGCTTCTCTTGTTGGAGGTGCACCAGACGGTAATGTTACGCCAATTCCATCATCCAGGGGATTCCAATCTGAATATGAGGGTTCAGGGAGTACAGTAGCAGTACTTGGAGAAGCATAAATCTGAGGCTTGGCAGGTGAGGCATTGATCTGGGACTTGGCTGGTGAAGCATAGTTCAGCTTTGAGGTTGGTGCCGGTCTAGCTGATGGTGACGGAGTTTCCATAGTCTCCCGTGAAAGTACGCTGCACGGGGTACTGAGAGCGCTTGAAAGTGGACTGGAATTTGACTTACTTATCTACAAAAGCGTAATGCAAGTAAACAGAATTAGTTTGTGCTCTAATCTTCCAAATCGAATTAGGGCCGAGGTTTGAGAATGCATACCTGTATGTTGCTGTCCCGGACTTGACTAGGAACAGGACGCGACTCTTGTTCACCACGTGTACTCTGCAAATTTATAAAGGGTGATTCAACTACTGAACAAGGGAAAATTTACATCATAGCACACGGTTCTAACCATAACGAAGTCAACAAGAAGATAGACACGATGAAAATAGGTCGTTGGTATTGTATGTACGCGTATAATTCCTTATCAAATCTTATTGTCTCCCTAGAAATATAATGACTCATATGGTCATCTGATTCTCGAATAAGCTAAGCCCTGATAGTTCTCAGCATATTTTGCAGGGAACACAGATAGACATCATCTTATAACTGTATCTTTTCTAATGTTAATGTTCTGGTCTAAATAAAAAAATATCACACGATAACTAAGCATGTCGCAAGTATTGAAACAAGTCAAGTAAAACCTCTAAGGCATGAGAGTACGATCAATGCAAGATGCAACAACATACTTATTCGAATGAGATAGTCAACGGGGCAATAAACTAGAGGAAGAGTACTACCTTGGAAGGTTGAGGTTTAAACACCTCTTTTTTGCTTCCGCTTTTATTCCTGGAGATCATGGAAACTAACGACGGCAGTAAAGGTAGCTATAACCTACAAGGCGACAAGGAGGTATTGTGGAGGGATTGTTGCAGAAGGATCTTATTTCGAAAACAGAGTTTTGTGTTGAACGATACAGGGCGACCCTCCTTTATATACGCATCTTCAATGTCTTCTACTCAGCATGAATAACTTGGTATAAAAGATTCACGGTTTACCTTAATGACTGGAAGCTTTCCTAAACAAACAAGGATGTCTTCACTAGATATACTTTCTTATTGTTCGTTTAATTGATATTAATTAATGTTGGAGATCATATCATTTCGAAACTTGGGAAGTTTATAGTTTGTTAATTTCACCATAAAAACAGAAAATCAAACAGAAGCTTCACACCAGTGCAAACTGCAAAACAGAATTAGTTCTATACTCATATCTTCTATAACGAATGAAGGCAAAGTTATGAGAATGCCAACCTTATTGCACACATTTTTGTCACCGCCTGGACGAGAAACAGGAAACGACCCAAACACCAGTGCAAACTGCAAAATTTTATAAAGTATAATGCAACTACTGAATAAGGGAGAAACTACATCATATTACCAATTCTGACCATAGTGAAGTAAAGAACAAGATAGACACAATGAAAGTAGGATTGATGTTGTTATTGTAGCTATGTGTATAATTCCTTAAGCAATCTAAGTGTCTCCCTCTTTTGTTAGGGAAATAAAAGGAGAAATCGGAAAACCGAAAAGAAAAATCAGGCCACTGATATATAACGAACAGGTGAATCATATGTCCATTTGCAACAACATTAGCTTAGCAAAATCTGAAAACAAAACATACACTAGAACTAACAAATGAGTGCATATAGTCATCTGATTCCTCAATAAGCTAAGCCCTAAAAGACCTCTCGAGATAAAGTTCTCAGCTTGTTTTCCAGGGCATACAGACAGAAACATGTTGATCATGTTCTGCGTTAAACAAACAAAAAATCACACAATAACTAAGGATGTCGCAAGTATTGAAGCAATTGAAACTATGGATGTCGCAAGTACTGAAACAATTGAAGTAAAATCTCCAAGACATGATCATGGAAGATGCAACAGCATACATATTTGAAACAGATCAGACAACAGGGGGATAAACCAGAAGAAGAGTTCTACCTTGGAAGGTGATGCATCGTTCTGAGACATGGAAGGTGATGCATCGTTCTGAGACATGGAAGGTGAAGCATCGTTCTGAGACATGGCAGGTGAAGCATTGATCTGGGACTTGGCAGGTGAAGCATTGTTAAGCATCAAGGTTGGTACCGGTCCAGCTGATGGTGCCGGAGTTTCTGACTTGCTCATCTGCAACTGCATAATACAATCAAAACAGATTTAGTTTTGTGCTCATATTTTCTACAACGAATTAAGGACGAGTTATGAGAATGCCAACCTCCTGCATGTTTCTGTCAAGGTCTGGACTAGGAACAGCATGCAACTCACGCAACTCTTGAGCACCATGTGCAAACTACAAAATTATAAAGGATAACTCAACCACGGAACAAGGGAAACTGCATCATAGCACAAAGTTCTAACCATGACGAAGTCAACAACAAGATAGACACAATGAAAGTAGGATTGATCATCTGTTACTGTAACTATGCTTAAAAAGGTGAAAACCCCAAAAACCCAAAAGACAAATCAGGTCACTAATAAGAAACAGGTCAATAAAATTTCCATCTGCATATAGTCATCAAAATAATTAGCACAGCAAAATCTGAAACCCAAACAGACACTAAAACTAACAATGACTATTAACATGCATATAGTCATCTGGTTCTTAAATAAGCTAAGCCCTTAAAGTCCTCAGCTTATTTCGCAGAGCATACAGATAGACATCTTCTTAGTTGTTACTGTATCTTTTCTCATGCTAATGTTCTGCATTTAACAAACGAGATATCACAGGATAACCAAGGATGTCGCAAGTATTGAAACAATTGAAAACTAAGGATCTCGCAAGTATTGAAACAATTGAAGTAAAATCTCTAAGACATGAGACTGATCATGCAAGATGCAACGACATACATATTCGAAACAGATAAGACAACCGGCTGATAAATCAGAAGAAGAGTTCTACCTTGGAAGGTGATGCAACGTTCTGAGACTCGGAAGGTGAAGCATCGTTCTGAGACTTGGAAGGCGATACATCATTCTGAGACTTGGCAAGTGAAGCATCGTTCTGAGACATGGAAGGTGAAGCATCGTTCTGAGACTTCAAAGGCGATGCATCGCTCTGAGACTTGGCTGGTGATGCATCATTATGAGACTCAGAAAGCGATGCATCGTTCTGAGACTTGGCAGGTGAAGCAAAACAAAATTAATTATGTGCTCATATCTTCTAAAACGAATTAAGGCAGTTATGATAAGAATGCCTACCTCTTGTGTGTTTTTGTCACTGTCTGAACTAGGAACGGGACGCAACCCACGCAACTCTTGTTCACCATGTGCAAACTGCAAAATTATATAGGATGATTCAACTACTGAACAAGGGAGAAACTAGATCGTAGCACACAGTTCGGACTATAACAAAGTCAACAATAAGATAAACACGATGAAAGTAATATCAATGTTGTTATTGTAATTTGTATCTATGCATATAATTACTTAACAAATCTAACAAGAGTCTCCCTTTTTGTCAGGTAACTCAGGTCATTGATGAAAAGCAGGTTAATCATATGCACGATTAGTACAGCTAGATCCGAAATCCAAACAGACAATAGAACAAACAATGACTCTTAACTGAGAATACTCGCCTGCTTCTCCAATAATCTAAGCCCTAAAAGTCCTCTGCTTATTTCTCAGGGAACACACACAGTCAGACAAACATTACTTCTTCTTGTTCTTCTAATTTTTTTTTATTGATATTACTTCTACTCTGCCTAAACTTGGGAATACCATGAACAAGAACCTTCTACACCAGTGTCGCAACAAACCTGATGTTCGACAAAATCATGTAAGAACAACAACTTTCAACCAAAAAATGAAAAAAAAATAATATCTACTTCCATGAATAGCATAACCACAACATACAAGATTAGACACACTAGCGCAGTCCAAGGGCTTCAATCGGAACAATAACCAAAAATCAAGTCGATCTATTACTTGTGCACAGCAAACACACGGAAATTTCGTCAAGGAGAAGCTTCTAATGCATTACACAACCACAGGTTATAGAAATCGTAACACGAGAAGAGCTGTCAATAACCGCAACTCCATTACAATGTAGAACCTAAAACTCGACAACTGTCATGTATGCATAAGACTAATCTAAGCACTTTTTAATTCTTCCCTTCACCATAGAAGTGAACGATTAAAGAACCTAAAGCGAAACTATCAATACTGCGAAAATTCAAAATTAAACACAACAAACCATCATCAACAAACTACAATTATTAACTTAGAAATAATGAGGTGTACAATAATTAAATTAGACACTAACCGCTTTTGATTCTTCCTCTCACTCAAAAAAACGATCAATCATAGTTACTAATTGCACCAAAAAGTTCCGAAAGTAAACACACAAGCACAGTTATAGATCTTCAACCGAAATGATCAAAACTGCGAAAAGTCGCAATCAAACACATCAACAAACTATATTAAACAAACTTTATAATAGAACTAAATTAGACATAATGAAGTACAACAAATGATCATGTACAGATAACACTAATCTAAGCGCTATAATCCTTCTTTTCGCCACATAAACGAAAACATTAGACATAATGAAGTACAACAAATGATCATAAATCAACACATACACGAATCGCGCCAAAACATTACTATAGAGCTTTTAATTCTACCACAAACATCAACAACTTTTATGGGTTGCGGCGAAAATTTACCAAGGAGACACAGAAGCAGGTTAAAGAACT